>JAVJIF010004459.1:0-250297 GCA_038442645.1 Agave tequilana
AAAATTTTTAATATTACAAATAAATACTAAAAATGTTATATATTAAAAAAAATAATATAACATAAAAAAATAATACAAATTTGTATGACTACAAAATTAACTGTAAGAGTGGTAATCGAGTTGTGTAGTTTTTTACGAATTACGGTCCAAACAAACACAGTAGTTGTAATTGAGTTGTAAGTCATTTTACAAATTACGGTGTTTTACGGCTTTTACGTCCAAACAAACAGCCCCACGACCACTATTCTATCATCTCATCTTAACTGGCACATTTCTATGGTTTTACTTGCTGTTATTTTGAATTTAACTGAAGCTTTTTTGATTTTCTACAAACACTCATTTCTTATCTGTTGTTTCTCTCAGTGCCACTCATCAGTCTCAAAATTCTATATCCAAAACATCCATTTGTTAACATCTCTAAAGCACAAATGGCTGCAAATCTGTCATACTAAAAAAATTTATTCAGTTTCCATGGGCATTCTATTGTGTTACTCTAGAGAGAAGAGTATAAAAAAGTTTGGCATTAAGGTTAATGTCAGACAAACTGTTTGGGTTGTTGAATTTAATAAAACAAATGGTAATGTTTTTAAGACTTCTGCATATATTTCCAAACGTGAAGCTCACATTTTGCCTGGTCCGTAACTAAAAGTAAATACACATAATTCCTTTCTCAAATCTACACGCATCATCTTGTTCTGCCAAAAAAATAAAGAGCCTCGTTCGTTTCGCCAAACAACTGGATTTAGCATCCGCGGAAATATTCATACAAGCGACATGCTGGTGCATGGCAAGTAAAAATGTATAATCCCAAATGGAAAATCTACGGGTGATGCACACCAACATAATATTCACACATGCGTCATTTTTCACCGAAGATGGATACTGAGCTTAGAGAGACTCTCCTGTACCTGTGTCTCCGTCTCTCTCATGGCTCTGTTCCTGAGTTCTTGGCAAGAAGTTCCTCGTTTTGTTGGCCATCCATCGGCCCATCTGCTTCATTCTTTGACCATTTACTCAGCCCTGGTATCTGACATGCAAGCGCCAAGGAGTGAGTTAGGTCTCTGTACAACTTTAAAACACGGGCATGGAGTATGCATCGCATAGATTAACACAGTGATGCAGAACATTTCACAGGCGAAGTGAGTTAGGTAGTTTGAAATTTCTAGTTGTTGCATTCTCAGGCAATGCAGCGAGACAATGCAAATAATTTTGCGAGTCTCTGTCAATATAGATCGGGGGGAGGTTGTGTATAACAATAAGGAAAATTCATTCACCAGTGACTTGTTTAGGAGAGAATGGGTTGTTTCAAGAGCCAACTCGTAGGTTAAAAGTCTTCGTGAGAAGATACCTGGGAGAAAAAATGACCCTTTGTACTTTTTGCCCACATAATAATAGTAGTAAAATAATAATAATAATTCTTGTGAAATTTCATGCAAGAATGATTTGCTAGATGAATCAAATCTCCATGTCCGTAGTCAAAGGAATGAACAGAATTGACAAATGGAACTAGATAGCCCTAGCTGGACTCTTGGAAACTCGATGCTAGAACGGGCTTGGGGGGCAAAAAGCTTCTCACGTAAATCTAACTCATATATGTTGCTAGCAGGAGTCTATTTGAACGGGTACAACTACAAGCAGAACAGCTATCCAAAGAAAATTACGATGAAGCTAAGGTTTATTGTAAAATTTGCTTGGCAACAATATGGAGATCTGATCTTCATAGTGGTGGAATAAATCCAGTCTATTTTCTTTTCATTTTTTTTTCCAGTTTAGATGGTCTTAATACAATACAAAAATATGGAACTGTTATTTGGCTAAGGTGAAGGAAAGCACGGGATAGGAGATGGCAATCATAATGCAAATTAAGAGGGATGACTGCCCTCACTGAGAGTAAGACTTGAGAGTAGGATTAAAACTGAAGGGGCAGGCTAAAACCTTTGTAGCATACCCAAGCATTAAAAAGAAAAGAATGTGCGAGTAAGATTCCAAATCACATTTATTGGAAAGGTAAAATCCCATATTATCACATTGATCCCAGCTTTCAATGGACTTGACTATATGATAGTTAAAAATATATAAACTACCTATACGGTAGAAAAGAACATAACCAGGGCTCAAAATGGATTCAGCTAAAGAACAAAATGCTTCCAGACTATACATGTTTGCAATTGATAATTCCTTCTTAGTTAACAGAATGTCCACATAAGGGACCCTATAAAGAATGATGCAAACCAAAGACGGATTAGCAGATGATCATAAAGTGCAATTGTTGACTTAATCAAGAAATAATTTCTTGGTCCTAGAAACAAAAAATGCCAGATTGAACTTAATCAACAAGAAAAGCCATCACAAAATGAACCAGAGATGATAAGTCAAGTGTGTTTGATGTTTTAACTGAATTAAAAGGTTTATGTAAACTGGTTCTGCATAAGAAAAAGGCTAACTGACGAAAAAAATCAAAATAGCTTTAGGCAATTTATGCCGTAGGTTACTGACCTCAACTCCATTAGGACCTATTCGATTGTGAGAGATAAATTCAGAATATGTCCTGCAAATTCTTCGGGTACATCTTCCTGCAATACATAGACAAAATTTTCAACAAACAACTCCATGAAAACATCAAGAATCCAGAAGTTGGGTTGTCTAAGGGAGATGCATGTATTAAACCCTAAAATTTAAATGAAGAGGGATGTCCGAGGATCATTCTGATTAAGTATAATATATTTGACACATCATATTGAAATCTAGCAATGAGATTGTCTATTCAAAAATCTACTTTGAATAAGGAAACTAATGAAAAGAAACATAAATTTGTTACTAAGAAAGATGATTAGTATGATCCGTTAGAAGTCTCAAGACTGTCTGAAATTAGGAAGAAAAGGTGAAATAAACTTCTGTGCACAGCAACAATGGAAAATTCATGTAACCAAGGCTAGCATATTATTGCAGAAAATAGTCCTTGCTCACAAATATAATTTATGTGCAAACTAGTTGTGCATCGGTGCAACCTACAATTGTATTGAGTCAACTAGCTGTGAAAAAAGGAGGGAAAAAACGTTCAACCTTCAAATCTTGTGTAGTTGACAACCAAAAACACAATATTGCAGGCTGGGATTGGAGGAAACAAACCTGTATAGCATGCCCAGTGCCACGAACAGGCACCAGTTGGAACTTTCCTTGCATTTGGCCAATAGTAAGAGATCTGTTACAATGTGGAGTGAAAAACTTTAATGCAATATTTGAAACCACCATTAAACCAGGAATCAGTTACTTGATGACTCCATATTTGTTATCTTCACAGAAACCATCATTTTGACCAAATCAAGGGCATGGCAAGCCCGTGCAAAATAGAATTGTAGATTTATTCTTGAATTTTCAAAGAACAGTGAATTGGTAGTTTTAATGTTTTCCTATGCAAGCGCACATCATTCCTTAATTTTTAATAGATGCCAATGCCTAAAAGAAAGTTACTCTTGTGGACTTGAAATATCATTTCAAATGTTTTTTTGGTTACTCCAGTTAGTTTGAGCGATTTGTTCACATTTTCAAGTTCCCTGATATTTGCATAACATATCCTGCAAAGTAAATACTTTTGAATTATGCAGCTAAGTTTAGGAAACACAAGTAAGGAGAGAAGATGAAGAGAAGTAGGAGAATCACAAACAAAGCATGTGTCATGCTTCTACTGATATGCGATATCCCAAGACACTTGGAAACCAAGGACACATTTGATTTTATCACCTCTTTAATCAACAGTTCTCTGTTACTCCTCGGAGCTATTCTTAAAGACCTTCCCAACAAAGAGACAATTATAATGCAAGAAAAATGAAATTTCAAGTCCATGTCAACAACAATTAAGATTTATGCATGAAGAGAATCTTAAAACATGCAACAGAAAGCATTTTCATAATCCATGACAACCCTATGTAACACTCAGTGTATCCTTTCCCTCTTTTTTGTTTCCTGCAATTTGTCTCCTGTCAGGAACAAATTTTCGGACCAAGGGTCGGGAACTCAGTTTCGGACCTTTATTTTATTCAAAGGTTTCGATTAGTTTTGACAGTTTCGTTTCAAGTTTCAATTTTGGATTTAGTGCATTTAAACATTAGGCATTTTTTATTATTTGCATTATAGTGCCCAAAAAAAACACGCAATATGAACATATAAGTTGATTGGGTGTGAAATTAAGAGAAGTGAAAGTTTGATACTCAACTTATTAACCAAAAATTAGTATAAATAAATATAAAAACTGTCAATTTAAGCTTAAATTATGAATATAATCAAAACTAAAATAAAAAATATGTAATTGTAATCTAATTATGAGAAATTAAGATATATATACCGATTTTGGATGGCTTTAGAAGTTAAAGGGAGATAAAATAATTGTATAGGAACATTACATTTTTTCCCCTCTTTTTCGCTTTGTTTTTATGCAAAATACATACCTGCAAAACCTCACAAAATGAAACGGACTAGTACTAACCAAAACAGAGATGAAACGGCCGAAATCAAGACGAAACCGATGAAACCTCATACCATATTTTGGACATAATTTTATGACACGGGAAATTTCCAGCTATTGATCAAACTTTCAGTCGGTTCTATTATTTAAGCAGTTATGGTTAGTTAATTATATGGTCATCTTTCAGGACCTCCCCTCATACACATAAGTGAACAGACTAGTGATTCCATGTCGAAATGTTATTTAAACTAATTAAGTAATTATTGTAATATGTTAGAACTTGCTACAGGGTTCCTACTTCAGAATAGTGATGCGCTAGCATGATCAATTTAGTAGTAAAGAGGCAATAATGAGAATCAAACACCATGATGAGTAAAGTCAATCTGAGATGCAACTTAAACAAAGGGGTGCAGCATGTGTTGGGGGTTTTCATTACCTGTCTAATCTATCCGTTCCTGCTAACAGTAAGAGCTTTGGCACTGGGCATGATAAGAACTTCTCGGAAAGGCCTTCATACCTGTCAAATGCTATCACTAGAGATGAGCGGAAACTTAAAACATGCCCACATTTTTAATTAGCACACTTCATATATGAAAGTTCATGGTATCAGATTCTCATGCTAAAAGATAACTACTATGAAGCACGGACACGGGTGTCGGGCACGACACGGACACGGGACACGGCAAAATCCAAAAAAAAAAATACGGGGACAAAAATATTTTATTATTATTATTATATATATAAATAAATTTATAAAATCTCAATCAAGTGAACAACAAACTAAAATATCAATCAACATGTGTACAAACTATAAAATATCATAAGTTTATAACAAAATTACAACCTAAGATCATAAGTTCACAAGTTATCAACCAAGTTAACAGCTTAACATCACAAGTTCAAAACAAAATTCCAAAAAGGTGCATGATCATTCACTTGTCCACTTGAGCAACCTTCCATTGAAGTCAAATTGCTCTAACTTCTAAACACAACAACAACAATAACACAACAATATTATGTCAAAGAAAGCAACATTTCACCAAAGAAAAGCAACATGCCAAAGATACTAAACAAGTACACATCAATTAAAAGAGGTACAATCCTATCATCAAGCATACAACAACCTATCATCAAGCATACTATACATACACAATCCTATCATTAAGCAGGCAACAATTTATTTCAAATTCCTACACAATTACTTTCAACCTGACCCAATAAACCCGCGCCGTGTCCGAAACACGGTTTGACAGTGTCCGACGAGTCAAACTCGTTGAACTCGTCGGACACGATCAAAACGTGTCTGACACGTGTCCGGCACGTGTCCATGTCCGTGTCCGACACGGACACACCCCTATTTTGGGCGTGTCCATGCTTCAGAGGATACCTATAGATTTTAGCGTTCAACATTCGAAAATGATGGTAAGAGCCTTCAAATTCTCTCAAAAGAGAAAAGGTTGTTGCTGAATAGTTACCTTGCACATTTCTGAGATAAATGTTATAGCCATCAAGACTTTACAGTTTAACAACTGGAAGGCTTTTTAGAAGTGCTGGACTCTTGAGTTTCATGGAAACATAGGCCCAAAGTGGTGACTACATAGCTCACACTTTCGGTGAAACATTCAAGAAAATAAATAGGCAACAAACTGGATCCATCCCTTCCTCTGTGTGCACGCCCATACATACATGTTAATAATAGGAGAGAAACTTTTATTACTTTTGCACCTAAAATTTGCAAGTTCTAAATGCAAGTTAGCATCTTTTAAATTTGACCATTATTCAGTAACTGAGCCATAAAAGAAACACCAGAAGGCCAACTACATAGGACACGACTGCATGAGATGCATCTTTTGACCAATCATATAATCATGCCTAAGCGAGCACTTCCAAAAGTGTCTAAGACATATCAAGAGATTTGAGACTCTATAGTTCTATGTTTTAAGTGAGGTGTGGCTTGGCCATGTCGAAACGTGCTAAAACTGTCGATATGTTTGCACTGTGTATACCAGCGGGTAACGAAGGCCTAGTAAACAATCCATGTTGTCTTATCATTAGACTTGAAGATCAAATGTCCACATTGCACAGCATGCAAATATAAACTGCAGGAAGAAATATTTTCATGGTTACCAGAGCATTACTCCTACACTAAAGTATAATTCTGAATTAGGTTTAGATTTTTCAAGACTACAAAAAGGAAGCTTATTCAAGACTACAGAAGCAAAAAAAAAAAACCTTAATTTCTGAGTCGGCTACTCTGTCAAAGGTCATCTCCTCTATTAAATTAATAATCATCATATCCTAGTTTTCTGCCTCAATCCATGATCTTCGACCTTGATGTGCAAGACTCCATCTAAATTCCTCCAACCTGATGGGGAGGAAGTTACTTGTGAGGTGAACACGAGGACCTGATATATGAGTTTGCTAGTTTCTAGTTTATGATAAGAACTTTTTCTTAAAAGAATTTGGAAATGAAACAAATTCATGTTGAAATATTCTTTAGAATCTTTAATGCAGTTAACTTTGCATTGAACTTCTAAAAGATTTGGTAACTACAGAATACAGTTTATATTGAACTTTTATCCAATTTCCTACATGAAGCAGATCCTATAAACATGATAATGTAAAACATTGATAGTAAACTTTTAATTCGGTAGAAAAATTCTGCATTACGGTATGCAATATATAATGTCCACGCTCAAAAGTTATTGAATTATGTTATAAATAGATAAAACCTCACACCTACCAGCCTTTCCAGTACAGCTCCGTTTCTTCAAGTGGAGTTCGGTACATATAACTGCCAAAAAATTCAAAATCAGAGACATACACTTGAAATACAAAGGGTTTTGCATGAACCATTACCGGCAAAGCTCATTATGCAAATATGGATAGAACCACAAAACATAACAAGATTGGAGAGTTAAATCTTTGGTTTTTGGACAATTCATGCTCACCATTTCTTTGAATCATCATACTTCAATGTTGATGGAACAGATAGACGGGCAGATTCAATATTTCTTAGTGAGCCTCCTTTGACGCTCCATTCAACCTGTCAAAGTTTTCATATTTCAGTGCAAGGACAATATGTACACAATTTTATGAGTTGAAATAAGATAAGAATATCTGTTTGCACATGAAACATTTTAAAATATCAATCAGAAATTGAATTCATAACTTGCAGCATCCAAGTTGTGGCTTTAGTACAACCAGTTATCAATATCAACATCAACTCTTCCCAAATAGAGGACTATAAATGTTTGTTTTAATCCACTTGCAATCAGTGTTTCATGTCCTTATTTTCTTAAAAAGAAAAGTGTTTCGTGTCCCCATGCTTCACATTTATATATTTGACAACACCACTAGTTTTACTTTTAATCTCCTCATTTAATTTGGTATAATATGAAGAAAAATAAATGAAGATTGAATTAAACACCGTCCTCGTGTTGGGAATAAAATGATGCTTAAAACTTTGTAACATGAAATGAACCTGCTGCACAAATCACTGATGCTCTTTTTGTTCACTTGATCATAGTTGCCCATGTCTTTTCTCCATTATGAATATTAAGCACTTGTTTAGAGTATAACTGTGATAATTGTACACTCCTCACTTCACTAGGATGAAGCACTCTGTATTTGCTTGAATTATAAATTAAGGGTCACATACCCATTTCATCTCCTCTGCTGAGCAATATCCCCTCCCTGGCTCTAAGCATAATCCTTGTGACCTTCCACTTGATTTCATGTGTTCTATTAGAGTGATATCATATATCAGTACATATCGGTAAGCTATGGAATTTTACATAGCATTATCCATTCATAAACCTGATTTGATTATCAAACACACATACCATACGCGTGGGCAGAGCTAGTAATTAATTTTCTAGTGAACACACTGCCACATATGATAACATTGCTTACATGACAAATTCAGCCTTCAATTAACAACTAAAAATTCCAATTAGCAACTAAAGATTAGAACGATGTACATTTCCATACATCATTGTCAACATGTAAGGGTCTTCCATGTGATGACTCACCGCTCATGCAAGATAATACCATAAAACCAATATATAGCAAACCTTGCACAATACTTAAGATAATTTTTTACAAAAGACTGTTGTAGTTGCAAGCTGCAGATTGCTTTTTCAGATTAGCTCCCTAGAGATTTTTAGATGGCAATCTAAATCGTAGTCAAGTGAGAAATAAGTATTAAATCAACAGGTTGTTGCTTGTGTTTCACAAGATTTGTTCCTTTAACCGTTGTCATCAACACCCCAATATTTCCTCCAAAAAAAAAAAAACACCCCAATAGATATTGAACTATCAGTTCAATACCCAACCCACTTTATTACTTCACGGACCCATACTTTATGATATAATCTTTGAAAGTGGACAGAAATGAATAATACATGCCATAGATTTCTCAATTAACATGCTACATGACCAATTTGGAAAGAGAAAAGTAGCAAAGTGGAAGAATTAAGAGAAATCTTATATAAACTGGATAAATAACATAGTACATACTGCTTTTTCAATAGTGGGAAAGTATTGCATCCTGTTCGATAGAATCTTTTGCATATGGATCAATGATGCCATGGCTGTTCCCTGTTTGTGCAATCATCAATCCATAGGAGTAGCATAGAGCAAGAGATAAATATCAATTTACATGGTATCAACATTTTAAGTTGTGAAGCATACCTCGACAACATCAACAACAACAAGGGCGGCCACACTACGCACCACTCTCCGTGCAGCTACATGCACAGCCACGGAACCACCCATGCTGCAAAAGTGTGACAGGAAATGATGGTACGATAAGATGAAATCATAAGAACTCAATTATTTCTCAATTAACATGCTAAATGACCTATTTGGTAAGAATTGTTATTATTATTCAGTAGAGGATGATTAAGTATTCTTCTTTATGCAGTAACATATACTGCATGGGTAAAGGGCTCAGAGATTAGCTAATGTGCAACTGCTTCCTATTGGCACCCATGTGTTGCAATATTTCTTTTTTGGTCCCGTGATCTCTATGCAGAATGCTCAAAAATTATGAGACTTAACTACAGATGCACTTCTATAAGAGGTACACAGAGCATGAGAAATATGAAAAATCCAAAAATGGAAAGGTAGTTGGAGTCTAATCAGCAAGCCTATATGAATGAGGTTTTTGCATAATTGTCAATCCTTTGAAGAATCAAAGTTTTTTATCCTTTTCGTTATTGCCTTTCTTTTAGTCTGATAAGGGATGAAAATGGGTCGGGGCCTGATCGTACGGCCTGCCCCGGCCCCAAAGCTTAAAGGCCTTAAGTCTGGCCCCAACCCTGGCCCTCTGGGCCTTCAAGCCATCCTTGGGGCTTCTTCTTTCTCTTTTCCTTTTTTTCCTTCTCTTTTGAGGGTTCGCGTGCAGTCTAGTGGTATGGCCTAGTGCTGGAAAAAAAAAGAAGAAAACAAAATAAACTCTAATAGCCTCACAATAAGGTAAAGTAATGGTTTTAGGATTTAGGCTTTAACTGAAATGGGCTTGAAAAGTGGAGGGCGTGAACAGGGATTTCAAATAGGTTGGAGTCGCGGGTGGGGTCGGGCCCACAATAAGTTGCAGCCCCGTCTCAATCCAGGGTCTAAGAATAAAACCCAACCATGTTGTGACAGGCCAGGCCCGAGACCACGGTCGGGTATTCATTAGGCCAGGTCAGGGGCCTCTAAGGCCAGCCTAGACCCGTTATCATCCCTAAGTTTTTTTTCTTATCACTTGCTAACGAGTTATGAAGTCAACCTTCCACTTTCCTACTTTTCTCTTTTCAAAATACAACAAGAGAAGGCAAATTCAAGGTAACGTTTACAGATAAGAAAGATAGTTTATGGAGTTTGATTTTTCCTAAAAACTAGTTCACTGTCAAGTCATTTAATATGTGGATAAAAAAGTAGATTTCTAATTTTCTACTCATGACATATTTGGGGCCCAGTGATATCCTTTATATAGAGGTTCTGCCCACGGCCTCTCTTGATTATTGTCAATTATATGTGTGTGAAGACCTCAAAATGTGAAAGTACCAATGTCATATGGAACTTGCAATGAGTTCAAGAATGATTTTTTTTTTTTTGAATCGTATTTTGAGGGGGAACAACAGTAAAAACTCCTCATTTTAGCATCACTCATAGAGAGTTACAAGGATGTATTATTTCCTGGGAAGTTCTCATGTTTTGGTATCACAAATGGTATCAAAACCAACAACTGCTAGAACTGTGTGGAACCAAGAATAGCTAAGTGCCACATCAGGCAAAGGTGGTTTCGCGACCGCCTCTAGAATCCATGGAGCCACCTCTAGAGTCATTAGCAGCTTCCTTTGTACTCCAATATTGCTTGATGGTTAATGTGTATACACCTATACATGTTCATGGGAACAAGTGCACATCTGATGCCAGAGGATAAATAGTGGGAGCATGTAACAATCGCAAGAAGTGAATATTACATACCATTTGTGTGTTGGAGAGGTTGTCTAGCATACAATACTTCAAATGACCTCTCAATAATTAATTTTAGCTAGCATTTTTTGAGGAAGGGACCATGGATAAAACTCTATAGATATTTATGCTTAGACAATCGAGTACCATTAGATACAACCTTCCAAGACAAGGTATTGTTGCAGCTTAGGCAGAGTCAACCTATAAACCAATACAATATATCTTGGAGCATAGAAGAAGCATCAAGATAAAACAATTAAGCAAGATTCTATGCACAATATAACTGATGAGCAGAGGTGGGATGAGAGAAAGTAACGTTAGGAAAGAACTATACAGTTACAAGACTCTATGATCAATTAAAAAATTATGTCATTCACCTAGCTATAAAAACATATAGGACTAGAGGTGGCTCTGCCATATTTGAATATATACCATTAATCAGACAGCATTCAGCATTCAAACTATTAGTACAAAGCACAAATAAATTTGTCACAAGAAATCACTGGCTGCAACAGATCATGAACACAAGCAGCATAGATGTTACATGAAATTACTTAGCATGTTGCTTGAATCAAATTTGTTCAAATTAGTAGGATGCCAGAGAAGAAAACCTGTGGCCAACAAGTATAATTGCAGGTGGAGAATCTCCATACATTGTCTTCAAAACAGCCAAAACATCATTACATAGAGTCTGCAAATTACTAAAATTGATTATTTTTCAGTTTTTAATGTGTGTCTGCGTCAACATTGAGACTAAGTCAATATATGAAATGGCTTAAGTTGAAAAGTAAACAGCATAAAATTCAAACAATAGAAAGCCCGTACATCAATAGATAAGTCTAAATCATTGGCGGTGGATGACTTTCCATGCCCTCTCAGGTCCATAGCTACTACCCGAGCCTTTTCTTTGATTCTTTTTGCCGATAATGCAAAAGAGAGCCTGGCAAGACAATTAGGGGGTAAATGTCTCCAGAACAGATAGCATTATAATGTAATCATGACAATTGGTTAATTTTCTAATTAAGCATAAATAGTAAGTTTGAAATATCGCACGACAATGATACATATGGAATCATGGATGATACCAATGTTATCAATACGACCAAGACGATATTGATTTTGCCAATGCAATTGAGATGAAATGGCAAATATCACTAATATTGTTGATTCTAATACCAAAAACCTAGCTCCAATACCAATATCGATACCGGTACCAAGATTTCGAACCTTGATAAATACAATAGTGCTCGAGTAATTGATGTCATATGCTACACAGATTCTCCACTTTTGGAAGGGCATGATTTCAGACACATATTGAACATACAAGGGTACAAGTTCCTATAGAATCCTTTTCAATCATCATAAATACTTGTGAAGCAGTAGGAAGATCTATGTGAGACATGATGACATTCAGTTAAAATCCAGTTGGTATTATACTTGGAAACAGCAGTTTCTTCACAAGTCAACGGTTGACTCAAGTGTATCACATGGAAACAGCAGTTTATCTGAATGTTGCAATAAACTCAAAAATCAATACACGCATGCATTAGTCCATGTCAAAGTATATATTAACTTTTTACTGAATTCAGATTTTTGGAGCCCAAAAGAGAATCCAACTTCCATACTACTGCCTTGACAAAATACTTTAGCCATCCAAGCAAGTTTAATGGACACTGACCAAGAGAGAGAGATGGAAAAAACATATTGAATTAATCAAATTGATCATGCAAAAGGCCATGATGTCATAACAAATTATGCATTAGCAGATAATATTTACAGTTTAACCAATGGTTATTTGCCTTGTTATGATTTACACTCATGGCTAGATTAGTATTCTTTATGAGACAACTAACAGCAAAGCACCCAAGAATAGATTAGATGGGAGAATAGCTTCTATTATAGTTACTGAATTCTGTGAGCAAAGTGTTATATGGGCATAGAACTGGTTGTCACACCATAGAACAACACAGAAAAGCTTTATCCCAAATTTTGGGTCAACTAGGTGAATCCTTTTTCTCCATTCACCTCCACTAATGACATCTCCTCTATTATCTTAACAAATATTGTATCCTTTTTAAGCTTCCTCAATTCATGTCCATTCAGGCTCCCCCAAACCAACAAACTTACCGGTGCGTTGATGTAAAACGGGCAGATCACAATTACCTTCAAATCACTAGAATTGAAAATTAGGGTTTTGAGAGAAGAATAAAGAGGGAATTAGGGATTCATAAAAGGGATATAGGAAAAGAAGATAAATTTGGGCTTCGCACCCCTTGCACCATGGGCTTCGCACCCCTTGCACCACGAGCTTCGCACCCCAATCTCAAGAACTCAAGACTCATGAAATTTAAACTGAAAAAATTGAATTCACCATTGTCTACTGATTTAAAGAATCTGAGGCCTATTTATAGGCTTTATAAAAGAACAGTTCTAAGAAATAACCAATGTGGTACTAAACATCCACATAAAAGAAATACAACTAGACAAAATGAACAACTCAAAAATGACTAAATGAAAAGAAGACAGCACGTGATATCCTCATCATTCCCCCCGGGTGGGAGAAATTCGACCCTGTCGAGTAAGGCCACCCCTCATAAAGCATCTCAACGGGCTATGGACGTGGTCGTGGCAACAACACTAGTACATCACATCGAGAGAAAGGTGGTGACAGACCGGCCGTAGTTGATGGTAGCTCGACCGAGATATGTGCAACATAGCAAGGCAACTTAGCCCACTAAGAAATAACCCACATACCAAGATGTCAATCTCCTGTGAACCTGTCTCATATAGAAAGATCTGCAATGGGTCGTACACATCAGGCGATCTCAAGAAAAATGAGGCCATCACAGCTGCCAAAGGTGGTACTAGCTCCAAGATAGACTGTACTGAAAAATCTACAAGGTTCTCATTAGAGAGCTTTTCAACTTCTGTGGACTGGGAGGAAACCTCTTCTTACAGTGGTGCCAACTTGGCAACAACTTCAGGCTCGACAAAGGTTGGTGGCTCTTGATCTGTACTCTTTCAGTCATGTTTTCTAAAATCTTATCCACGCTAGCTAGGAGCTCCTTACATTCAACGACTAGATTGTTGAATTGTGACCTCTCGAGGTGTGAAACATACCGAGCACGAAGAAGATCTTGTAGGACAAACCAATGTCGACAGTCGCCTTGATTGTCCTTTCACCACCAATAAACTTCTCCAGCCAGCTTCATTTGGGTATAGTGGCACTACTGCTCAGGTGTTAAGAAGAAATAACTGAAAAAAATCTTCAATATGATTTTTTCACTCTTCATAACCATCAGGATCATTAGAATCCCAAAAGTACGGGATAACCGCATACATATCCCGCTCAACTTCCTTCTCTCCGGCATCAGTATTTATATATCTTCCACAAAAGTAAAATTTTATGAATAAAATTCAATGCATAAAGATCAGAGGTTATCGAAGAATCTCAGTGGCTTGAACTGGACTCAAATCGGGCAGAAAATGTGACCTGAAACGCTAATTTTCTATTGCAAGAGCAATATCGACACCAAACACGGGCTCATGGAGGTCGAATCGATGCTCAAGTGCTATAAAATCTTTTCAGTTGCTCTGAGGCTCAGTCACGAACCCAACAATTCAGACGGAACTTGAATCGGATTTCGAATGGGCTTGAAGTGGACTCTAGAATGTCGATATACTACTGCTGGTGGATTGAGTTGGCTCGGTAGGTTGAACTAAACTGATCAGTGCTCAACTCGGTCGAGTCTGGCTCAGTTGGGGATGGGGTCAGGGTTGGGTCTTTGTGGATCTGACCAGAAGTCAAGCCAATTGGCTTTGGGTTTGTATTAAACCTGACCCAATTCACTTAAAATCCCTACCTCACCCTGCCTTGCTCGAGGGCTCGAGGCTCCTCTAGATCTGGCCACGAAACTCGACGCCACGACGGTGTGGTGGCGGCGGAGAATGTCGAAGGAGGTCCGATCTGATGTCGACGAGGCCTCAACGACGATGAGGGCAAGGGTGGATCACGTCTCTGGAGAGATCAATGACGAGGGACGGTGGGTGGTGGCTATGATGATGGTGGCGGAGACGAGGGAGGGTGGTGGTAAGATCTGGGGAACGGAGTCAACCGGTGATGATGGTGGAGGAAGAGGGTGATGGGAGGTGGTGGTGATGATGGTGTTGGGTGATGATCGAATCTCATGGAGATGAAGGAGACTTGGAGGTGGCATGGCGGAGATGGTGGTGGGTGGAGATGTTGGTTTGGTGGTGTGATGAGTTAGAAGATGTTGGTGGAGATGATGAGGGTGATGATGACGAGGGGGTTGGGGTGATGGCGGAGGATGGCAGGCGCAGGCGGCAGTGGGTGAGGATGGCTGAGTTAATGGGGGTAATGGAGGGGTGGGTCTCGTGAAGGCAGATGCAGCGCGACGAAGAAGACGACAGAGATGGGGGCAGAAGGGAAGGAAGGAGGAGATGATGGTGCTGCTGGAGAAGAACGACGGCAAAGATGTGCGGAGGTGGTGGTTTTCGAGATGATGATGGTGTTGGGTGATGATCGGATCTCGTGAAGATGAGGGGAGATTTGGAGGTGGCGTGGTGGAGATGTTGGTGGGTGGAGATGTTGGTTTGGTGGTGTGGTGATGTTTGGAAGATGACGGTGGAGATGGTGGCGGCGTCAGCGGCAATGCAAGTGGGTGCAGGTCTGGAAGAAGGAGGAGATGATTAAGATGATGAGAAATAGTAGAACTTGAGAATTTTGATGATTTTTAGGGGAATTTTGGGCAATTTTGCTACAATTTTCTTTTTTCTAATAATTTCGAAGAAGGAAGATGTACAATAAAGATTGAATTTTTTTTTGGTAATTTCGAAGTATTTTGTGAAAGACAACTACTGTAAAAAAAATTTGAATCTGATTTTGAACTTGTTCTAAATCTGGGGTTTTAGGAGAGAGAAGAAAATTGTGAAGGGGATTGGAATCTAGAGCTTTGATATCAAACTGATGTAAAATGGGCGGATCGTAATCACTTTCAAATCACTAGAATTGAAAATTTGGATTTTGAGAGAAGAATAAAGAGGGAATTAAGGATTCAGAAATGGGAGATAAGAAAAAAAGATAAATTTGGGCTTCGCACCCTTACACCACGGACTTCGCACCCCAATCTCAAGAATTCGAGGCTCATGAAATTTAAACTGAATTTTTTTAATTTATCATTGTCTACTGATAAAAAGAAATTTTAGGCTTATTTATAGACTTTACGAAAGGATATTTCTAAGAAATAACCGATATGATACTAAACGCCCACATAAAAGAAATACAACTAGGTAAAATGAACTACAATTCAAAAATGACTAAACGAAAAGAAGACAACACGTGATGTACTTATCATGCATGCTCCATATGCTCGAATAATCTCAATTCTCAACAAAATCCTCATGTTATCCTAGATTGAGGCTACCGCCACTAAGTTCTTACAGATCCACTCATTTCTTGTCCTAATTCTTAGCATGTTGCGTCTCATCCACCTGAACATTCTCATTTCATCACACTAATCTTTTGGGCATATTGTTTCTTATTTACCTAATATTCTAACTCATAAGGTACAATTGACCATATAATCAACTTATAAAATCTTCCTTTCAATTCCATGGCCATACTGGATTAATATAATATTCTAGAAGCACTTATGCGCTTGAACCATCCAGCTAGGATTCTATAAGCAAGATACTACTAATCTCGCTGCCATGACGAAAAATGCATTCCAAAGTAGTGAAAAATGGTCACTCCAAAGTATTTTTGGGCCAGAACTGTAACCTAAACCCCCCACCCCCACATATGTTCTCATGATTTTTATAAAGTTACATTGCAGATATTCTACGTTTGTCTTGCTGATTAGAATCTTCTCTCAAACTTTCTACTACAAAAATTTCCCTCCCCAATCTCATCAATAAATGCTACATCAAAACATGGTGCACCAGAGACTCCATTCTGACTATGCTTAGTAAGTTCATCCTAATAAAAAATTATAAGGACTTAGTTTAAATCCTTCAAGCAATTTTATGACAAATTGATGATAGAGAAAGGGTAGTCCCCTCATATTGTTCTCGCACTAACATCATACATGATATCCACTAATTTCGCAAGTAATTTCTTAAACCAAAAGCTGAAATCTGTATCCCAAGGTTACAAGCATATACACCATATGACTAAACAAAGCAACCCTTCCCCTGCACAATCTAAATAGGCTTGATAATTTGGCAAGCTACATGATTGGTATTCTTCCAAATATGAAGTGGTACATGGCATAAGCTGACAGTTGGACATCTACCATTTGGAAATAAATTTAATCAAGCTGAAATGAAAATTAATCCATATGTCAATTAGATCTCAAGACTAGGCATCATTTTGAGAAAATGTTTTTGGGGGGCAATTGTTGCCTAACTATTAACTAGACATTTATTGCAAGCAAATTTTTCTTCGGGCAGTTGTTCCATATAATGTGCAACAACTGCCTTACAAAGGACTTTATCTGTAGAGATGCCCAGTCATTGATGATTTCATGCAGAAACTTTCCTTTGTTGTGATTCAGGCCTTGTGATGAAGACCAAGGTATAAGAAAATCATGTAACTTGACTGTAACGTGTTTCTGATGACTAAAAACTCTAGATAAAATAGTCATGTCCATCCAGCTCTTTAAGAAGTGAGAGTGTCAATCAAGTCTATGCACGTGATATTTTGAAAAAATGGTTTTTGGTGGAAAATGTGGTTAGAGTAGTTGCAGAAAAGTTATTTTTAAATTAAAAAAAAAAATCAAACCGCCACCTGCCTAAAAATGCAGCAAACATCTAAAAACAATATGGTCATGTTGTTTCGTATTATAATTTTTAACTTTCACATAATGATTAATGAACTATCATATTCATTTAGTAAGAATGAAGGTAAAAGTATGATTAACAAAAGCAATCACAAACTACAACAAATCATAAGCCCATCATCCAGCAATCATTTTAGCTCCTCATAACTTGAAACACAACTACGCAACACCTAAAGTATCAACAACTATCCAATGCATCTCAGACAACAAATTAAGTTTTTATTTACCCTGAATAACCACCACCATGCAGACAAAAAACAACAGGTCCCTCAGATCCAGCCAAGTAAACATGGAAGACCTAAAATGCAAAAGAAAAATATCAAAAATTTTACATTTCGATAATGGAGCTAAGAAAATGCATTAAAAATTTAAAGAATAAAACTTGCATCATTTGATTCCGGAATTGTGACGTCCTCTTCCTTGTCGAAATAGCCTGACCAGTCCAAAGGCGAATACTTTTCGCGTGAATTCCTGCACGCACAATAACGAACATTTTCGCTGAGAGAATGAATGAACTATCAAAATCAATTGGAAATTAGAGGAAGTGGGCTTACTGAGGATCGGGTCGAGGAGGGATCAAGGACTGATCGAAAGCGGAAGGAGGAGGAGAATAAGAAGAACTGTTATTGTTGTGTTGATCGTTTTGCTGTTCTTCTACTTCAGAGATTTCTTTATCTTCTGGTAGAGATGAGAGATCCGTAGGGTCCATCGCGAGAAAATTTTCTGAGATCGTTGCTGCTCGAATTCGAAACTAGGGAGAGGTTTGGGATGTTTGTTCGTTTGTTGGGGGAAATAATTGGTTACGCGATGAGCCAATAGTGAAGAAAAATGACAGATTTGCTGAGTTGCCGATGGATGAACCAATACCTAGTATACTATATATATATATATATGTGAGAAACTGACCGATCAAGACCGAGGAGGAGAGTGGAAGAAAAAGAAAGATGAAGTAAGGAGAGTTGAGAGTGAAAGAAGGACAAAATAGATAGACGGACGAACAGATAAAATTTATATATGAGTCACAAGAAAAATCTTTGTTTTGATAATAATAATTAGTATACCTTTGTTGTCGATAAGAAACTCACTGATCGATCAGGAGGAGGAGGGGAAAGAGGAAGCAGAAAGAGGAATAAGGAGGGAAACAGAGAGAGAGAGAAAAAGAAGGGGGGTCGACGCTGCTTTCTCTCTCTTGCGGATGAAGACAGACAGATGGGCGAACAAAGTTTTCTATATGAGTAACAGGAGAAAACCTCCCTTCGGTCGATTTTGATAACTTGACTAGTATATCGTTCATGTCGATGGAAAACCGACCGATCGATCAGGAGGGGGGGAAGAAAGAGGAGGAAGAAGTAAGGGGGGTTGAGAGAGGAAGGAGAAGATGGACGGACGGACGGACAAAGTTTCTATACGAGTCACGGGAGAAAACCTCCATTCGGTCGATTTTGATTACCGCTTGGAGCCGTGGAAACTTAGCTCAAGGGAGGCTAGGGCGAAGGAGACGACGACGGCTTTACTTGAAGAGGAGGAGAAGGACGAAGAAGGACGAAGAAGGAAGAAGGGAGTGGAGGAGGGGGAGGACGGAGGAGCAGTCAAGGAGGAGAAGGCTGGAAGGAGGAGTGGGAGGGGAGAGAGGAGGGGGCGGCTCTCTCTCTCTCTTGCTCATTGGAAGGAGGAGATCTCAACTCTCTCTCGCGCAGAAGAAGAAGACAGACTGATAGAGTTTGTGAAGAGGTCACGGGAGAAAACCTGACTTCACTCGGTTTTGATAACTAGTATATTACTCTATCGATGGTGGAAATCAAGCGACAGAGCGGCAGAGATGAAAGGGGGAAGAGGGTGGAGGATGAAAAGAAAGAGGAAGAGGGGAGGAGGGAGGAAAGGGAGGGTGAGGGGGCGGAAGGGGTGGGTCTCTCTCTCGGCTGAAGACCGACAGATGATGTAACATCCTGTTCTCAGAATACGTACTTAGGTACATGTTCTCATTTTCTGATCATATTCTTTCGATTTTCCTTCATATTTATTTTTATTTTATAATATTTTATATGATCATTTGGTATTTGGATCTGGATTTCTGATTTCAGAATCAACTTGAGACTGAACTAGGGACCCGATCTCAGTGTATTGATTGATTGACCTTTCTGGTAGTCAGATTTAACCGATTTCAATTTCTATTTTAGATTTTTTCGTGAATTTCTGAAATTTCTTGAATTAAATTGTAAAAATCTTCAAAACCGGTATCTACCGGTGCCGCCGATCGATTCTCAGATTTTAATTTACAAATAAAGTTGAATTTCCACAAATTGCTTTCATATTATTTCTTAAATCACATTTTCTATCTAAATGCATTTTTGGATATTTTTCTGAATTTATGTGAATTCCACCGGATTTGGTGTCGATCGGTATCGCTGGTTAATTCACAGATTTTTTTAATTTGAAAATGGAATTGAATTTCTGAAATCCAATTTCATCAAGTACCTTAAAATAATATTTGTTATTTTTGAGAATTTTTGGGGATTGTTCCGAGTTACTTCATTTTTCGGGCGTTTTCGATGTTTTTGGTATTTTCCCAGATTCCGGAATTTTATCCAGATATTTTTATTTATTTTTCTATTTTCTAAATTTTTCTCCACCACTCGTAATCTCCCCTATTTTTCTTTTCTTTTCTTTCAATTTTTCCTAAAAAATTCTGAGCCACACAGTAAATATCTCCCGCCCACTTTCTATCTCTCTCCTCTGCCAAAGGCGACTTAGCCTATACCCAGACGCAGACCTGAGCCCCACGTCTGGGCTCAACCCAGTGGAGACACGCGGGTCTCATTTGCATGGGACATGAGTCACATCAAATCATTTATCCCACTCTCTCTCTATACACACACATATGTACTTATACACCTACCCCTTTCTCTCTCCCCCTCTTTCATTTTCTTCTTCTTCTTTCTTCGAACGGCAGACCGCACTCGCGTCCTCTCCTTGGCCGGCGACCTAGGCCGGCGACCACCACCGACAACCTAACTCCCTTCTCCTAACTCCTCTCCTCCTCTCTCTACTCCAAAACAACTTTGTAATCACCTAGAGGGGGTGAAATAGGTGATGGCTAATCTAATGGTCAATTAATGCGGAATTAAAACTACTTAATGCAAACTAAAGCTTCTTGAACTAAACACCACGTATAATACAAGGGTGTAGCCGGATTTCCCGTGAAGGGCTCTGGACTAACTCCTCAAGATTCCTCTAAATAAGAGTTGAGGTGCCGCGTTGGCTCTCTTGGTTGAATACAAGTGTTAGCAAACAATCCCCAAGCATATAACAATATGAGCACAAATATATATCAAGCATATAAAGATGAAGACAATATTAGCATGCAAGATATAAAGACAAGTAAGAGATAGAGAGAGCAATCGCAAACACGGGAGATTTGTTTCGAGGTTCGAGCACACTTGCTCTACGTCCCAGCCTTCAACACTTGAAGGATTTCCACTATAAACCAATCCCACCGGATCACTCGGTGCCGCAACACCTACAAGGAGTTCCCACTAGAACTCTTGGACTCTCTAGTCCCTCTCTTGTTCCCGCAAGAACACACCGCAAGCCCACTAGCTCGCCGAGGCCGCACCTCAAACAAAGAGTTCACACGCGAACTCGAAACACCGCGAACCCGCAAGTCCGCATCCTCAAATACAAAGATGGAACTTGGTGATCACAACACTTTGATCACCTAAAATCCTCTCACAACAAATATCCCTATAGGTAGATATAGTAATGGATAGCTCAAGTGTTGTGTGAGAAAACTAGGATTGAAATGGTGGAGGAAAACTCAAGAATCACTTTTAAAATACTCTTGATAAACTCCCCTTTTAGTTGGAAATATTAGCTCTCAAATAAGTGGAGAAAACCTCTTAATAGAGTAGGAAAAACTATCTTTAAAACTCTCAAAAAATCTTAACTAAAATAGCCCCAAAAAAACCCCATTTTATAGGGCTCCTAAAACTAGCCGTTGGGAGCCAGGATGACCTGTCGGTCGATCGCCCGGTCGACCAGCCAACGGTCAGATTTCTGACCATTGAGCCAACGGTCGACCGGCCGGTCGACCGTGGCAAGGATACAGAGAGCTGAGCTCTCTGCCGGTCGACCGCCCGATCGACCGGGGCCTTTTCCAGAGAGCAGCTACTCTCTGGCGGTCGACCGGCCCATCCTGTGCACTTCTGTGCACGTCGGTCGACCGTTCTGGTCGACCGGCTCCTGGTCCGGTCGACCGATTGGTCGACCGCCAGAGCCTGGCAGGCCATTTATAGGGGTTTAAAAGTTGTCTTTTTAGCTTAAATAAAATCCCATAAATTCACGAAAAATGTACAAAAATAGGTTCAGTATTATACTTTGATAATCAAACATGTTTTAGTAAAATCAAGACATGTTACAAACAATTTGAACTATTTTTATAACTTAGAAATTTTGGCTAAAAACAAAAACTGTATTTTTCCAAAATAGATTTTTTTAAAACTTCTCCAAATACAAAAACAAGATATTTTAAACTCTTTTAAAACATAGAGTGTATGGATATGATCCACTACACATACATGGTGAAATATCTATGTTTTTGACAATAAGCACTAAATACGGTTTTGGTTAAAACATATATACTTTGAATTCCAAAAACCAGACCGGTATTTTTCAAAAAGAAAACTCTTTTGTATTTTTTCAAAATGAAAATTCTTTTATGAAAACTCATCTAAATCAAGAGTGTGTGTATATGGTATATTTGAGCAATCCACCAACTATTCTATCATTTACATTTTAATCTAAAAATAAAATCTTATGAAACAAACCTAGACTCAAGTCTTGATCTTGAAAGGTCTTCACTTGAAGTCTTTTCATCTTCTTGACTTGGTCCAAACTTGATCCAACGAGCTAGACTCCTCTTGAGTACTTGATGTGGTCTTGATGCATAAGCTATTGAATCAAACCGTACTAGCTCCAAAACTTGACTTTAAATCTTTTGTTGAAGCTAAACACCAACTAAGATCTTGATCATAAATCTGAGACTAATTAAACACAAGATCATTAGTAATATAACTACATGAGTTGATCATCATCAAAACTAGAGTGATGGACCTTTGGGCCAATAAACTTCACCACTACCTCCTTTATTCTTCATAACTACCAAAACCCATCACCATTAAAATCTTCTCCACCACCTCCACCATCATGTGCACCACCACACCCACTACCACCTTCACCAAACTCTCCCTCTGACGAACTCCACCATTCCCTTACCTCCTCGCCTTCTGAAACACCATTTCCAACAACCTCATTTCCACCACCAACACCTACACTTGCACCACTCTTTCCTTCTCCTTCCTCACTCAAACCTATCACCGGCCACCACCTCCTCCCTCCAGCGTGTCCACCGGTGGTAGGCCCCACTCTGGCGACCAGCACCCACATCCCAAGCTCCATCTCCCTCCATCTCACTCAATACCAACAACAACGCCACTCTTTTTTTTTCCTTCTTCTTCTTCTTCAATTTTCCACCACCCACTCTTCGCCGCCCCTCCCTCTGGCCACCGCCCCAGCTTGCCGCCACCGCTAGGCCAGGTTGGCCACCTTCCCCCTTTCCCTCTTCTTTTTCCTTTTCTTTCTTTTCCTTTCTTTCTTTCTCATTCTTTCCCTTCTTTCTTTCTTCTTTCTTTCCCTTCTTTCCCTTCACTGTTCCTCACTCCCTCTCTCTCTCTCTCTTTCCCTCGATTTTTTTGTCCCTCGCAACTTCTCTCTCATTCTCTATTCTCTCTTTCTCGCTCGCTCTCTTTCTCGCTCTCTCATTCTCTCTTTGCGTTCTCTCTTTTTCTCTCTCCTCTCTCTCCTCTTTCTCTCTATATATTTATAATATATTTATTATGCTAAAAATAATTGAATGTGTATACGTGTTGGGTACTTGGAGTTCTAGAGCTCAGGGATTTCACGGTGCTTTTTTGTATTTAGGCGAGTGTTCTCGCTTTCCTTCTGGGTATCCCCGCTTCGTTGGGTTGATTTGTATTTATGTAATTGTACAGTTGCTACATCAGGGGTTTTGTATTTGTACCGGTGATTCCATGGACTTATATTGTATCGGTGGGTGTACTGTATTTTGTATGGGGAATGTTTGTAATAATAGGAGATATATATGTTTTGTGTATAGTACTAATATTTTATGAATGTACTTGTACAGCCTCTGGGCTTAACCGCTATGCAGTTTTTACATTACGGCCCACGGGCTTAACATCTCTGAGGTTTTTAAAGTCCTATGGACTTTCTATATGTTACGCCTAGTAGGCGGACCTAGCGTCAGCACTTTACCGCTAACTCCGTTCGGGCGTAATTATCCTGTGAGCACGGCTGAGCCATGAGCGATAGTATGGCGTTCATACGCATGATGTGACACGTGCGTTTAACTGTGCTGCGAGCGATAACCATGCCGAGCGTGATAGCATCTAGTGCTATACATTAGCTTCGCTCCAGCTCGTTTAGCTTTGCTTAAATGTTCGCTTGCTTACTTACTCGCTTGCCTACTCGATAACTCGATTAACTCTTTTATTTAACGGTTGTGAAGATTTTTGAAATCTTTACTTAAATTGTTTTCCAAAACCGAATGTTTTACTTTGTTCGTACTGATCTTCTGTATTGGTACCGTTTTTCCTATTTCATGTGGTTTGACAGATGATATCTGTTGTATTATCGCTTGCTTTCACCTGCTTATTATTGCATGATACCTGTCTGTTGCACCTGCCTGTTATTATTTGACACCTACCTGATATTACCTGACATCTGACATGTGATCACCTGACACTTGCCATGCATGATACTTGACTCTTATAATTATCACAATACGGGAATGATGACCTGACATCTTGATTATATCTTGATATATTCCAATACAATCTGTACTCCTGTTACAACATGTTCTCATGATATACCTGACATGATCACACTCATTTTCATCTCATTTTCATACACTGATAATTATTTAATAAATTATAAAAAGGACAATTTATACCGGGTAAGAGGAAACTGATGGACTTCAATAGTGGTTTTGTTTACAAAGGTATAAGGATGTTTTGCAACTAAAATCTTGAGGTTCTACCTGTGTGCCTCAGGTATTCCGGGCGAGGTAGTTCTTACACCCCGACTATTGTAATCAATCCATCATGAGTGCTTAGCGGCACAAGCCTGGCTAAATGTCAGGGTATTATTTCGGACATGCACGGAACCCATTGTAAACATAATTCATTGGTCTCATCATTAGTTTCCAATAACCAATCTCGGCTTACTCATATATGGATGTATGTGTATTGAGTTGTATGCCAGGATACATATATAGATATATGAGTCGGGCGAGTAATAATAAAAATGTTAATTAAAAATTTATTGTTCGTTTCGCAATTCGAGTTGTGTGAACTCAGGCTACGGTGACATAAGATATAGGGTATATAGATGAGAGTTTTCTTGTTTGGATTATTCCTTCGATGTACTAGTCTTATGATGCCATAATCTGAGCTTGTACAGCTGGTTTTACTTGTATTCAGTATTATCAATTTTCTAGGTTTTCTATTGATTTTATGATGTTCTCGTAGTTCAGGTTATATGAACTCAGGATACAGTGACGTGAGGTACAGGGTATATATATGAGGGTTTTCTTGTTTAGATTACTCTTTCAACGTACTAATCTCACGGATCAGTAATTTAGGCTTATATAACTGACTTTACCATATTTACTTTACCTACTACCTCCTTACCTGCTCCTGTATGCATGTGCTAGTGACACGGGTTTCAACACATGCTCTTTGACTCGGATTTATCGATACACTTGTGCTTATCTATGCACGCCACTTGGCTCTCGCATCATCACTCGATAGGGAGTTCTGACTCCCCTAGATCTGTCTGTCCAGATTATGGAGCTTGGAGCTTGTGAATTCTCCCGGTACTGATCAGAGTAGCACAGAGAAGCATGAATCTCTAGTAGACCGTCCAAAGTCTTTTTCTTCCAGGCTCCCTGCTCGTCTCTCAAGTTTTTCTTTTGTCACTCGTGAGCATATTTTGTACTATTCATATTTATAGATCTCTTTGTATTCTCTCATTTGCGCCTATCTGTGATGTAATATTCTTTTAATATTGTATCACAACCTGTGATAACTTTGTAATTGTTCTCATATGTTGGAATGTATAATGCACCATGTACTTTCATACTCTGATTCTTACCTTTACTGATGCTTAGCATATATATGGGAAGGTATTTCTAACCTATATATATACGTCACCGTAACATCTTCGTAACTGTGGATCGGGGCGTTATAGGGTGGTATCAGAGCCAAGCCTCTAACATCCTCAGTACTACGAGTTGGCAAATTAATGGTAAAAAAATTTGCAGCTGGAATGCATAAGTCCTAGTTTTATAATCTAGGTGCAAAATACAAAGTTATCTATTCTCTTCTGATAATCCTTCCCTTGAATCCTGAAGCTCTTTCATCCTTTCGTTTCTTAACTTTGCACTATCCTTAGACCAACTCGAACATGGAAAGACGGAAAAATCATGACAGTTTTGACTCTTCTCAGGGTGGTCTTAGCGGAGAAATATTGAATTGATAGGAATCTTGAAGAGTATGATAGAAAACCAATAGAAGCAGACATAAATCTTACACTAGGGGTTGTTAATGGCACTCCATGACAGAGGCCAGAAAATATCTCCGAGTTCAGAAAGCTACAACTGGCTGTATTTTTTGGTACCAAAAAACTATTGAATGCAGAACAATGGCTAATTGATATAACAAATCTTATGAAGGCAGCCCAAAATTCCTGACGAGAATCAGGTGAAAGTGGCCAAGATTCAGTTGAAGGATGTAGCCAGAACATGGTGGTTGGCGGAAGAAGCGAGATTAGAGAAGCCCTCACTTGGGGCGAGTTCTCGAAGAGTTTCTATGAGAGATTCTTCCTCGTAACAACTCAGAAAGAGATGAAAGAATAATTTATCAGATTGCAGCAGAGGAAACGAACCGTAGACGAATATGCTGCAAAGTTTTTGAGACTTAGCCGGTTCGCACCACATGGTATCTAACGAAGAGAACTGAGCCGGAAGATTTCAGCAGGGTCTGAATATGGACATCCAGATACTCCTTATATCCCATCAACTGAAGACATACTCTCAAGTCCTTATCAGAGGAGGTGAAGTGGAGCGGGGTCTGGAAAAGAAGAATCAGGATCAAGAACATGACATGTCAGGGAAGCGAACATTCCAGTAGATGGACAGAGAATACCCGGTAATGGATAGAGGAGAACCAGTCAGATTTAGCAATGCGCCAAAGGCTAAACGTCTGTTCCAGTATCCCCTTCAGCAGGTAATATGCAAGTATTACCAAAAGCCCGGACACATTCAATGCAAATGTCGGATGGCCAAAGGACTGTGTTTGATATGTGAGTAAGGGGATCATCCAGTAAGCAATTGTCCGTTCAAAAGGACCTATCCAACACCACCAACACTTCCAGTATGAGCAGCACTCCCAATACTTCCAGCCCACCACTGAGAAGGAACCCAGAACTCATTGGCAGAAGAGTTTCACTCTTGCCCTAGCAGCATGATCAATCACAGAGAGGGGCAAGAGCTGGAAGAGGACAAGTCTATAATTTGTCGGCAGTAGAAGCTGAGGCGTCAGATGAAATAATGGCAGGATATGGAGCCCAATATGTGGAATGGGAACCCTGAAGGTGCCACCCGTAATTGTTAATCCTAATTTATCGTGTCCTGAGTTGGTAAAAATTTTCTTATTATAACCACCTTATCGTACTATTATCACCAATCTTAGTTTTTCCGTGTTCACCTTCTTTGCCATGTTGTCCCTATCCTATCCGTGTTCATCCTTTTTTCATTTCTTCTCTTTCCAGTTCCCATAGTCTTTGTACCAACTTAAGTTGTGGGTAAACTAGTGAGATAGCGACAAGACAGATGTGATTCTCTTTTACACTATTCTGGCATTCTTTGACTCTAGCACGCTGTATTATCTTATATCAGTCAGTTCTTTGACTTCACATTCTATTCTTATATGTATGGATGCATCACGGTGATCAGTACTGGAAGTAGGGTAACCATCACTTATATAATCAGATAGGAGCATCAGTATGAAAATGAATTTTCGGGATTAGGACTTCTGTCAGACAAAGCTACGGTATTATCTATTTATATTATTCCAGGAATGATCATGATCTTTTTATCAACTTCACAGAGCTCCGGTATTTTCAAAAATGATCCGTCGTAGAGTTAACATCAACAGACAACATTCAGAACTTATCTCAGTTAGTATAAATTCTTGATCATGTTTATTTGGAGCCGCAACGTCCAATAGTTTTTATGGATTTAATGTACTATGGACCTCGCTAACCTCACCAAGCGAGAGTCGTGTTCTAACCATGCGAGCTTAATCGGTCATGGGCATTGCTGTTTCCTGGCGCTTAGCATTTAGCGTTGTGTTATGTGCTGGCTTCGCCGCGTGAGCTACAACAAGTGCGAGCCTCGCAGAGCACCTGACGTTGGGTTACGCAATGACCTCACCTGAGTTTGGCTTCGCTCGTGGCTAGGTCCGTCAGTGTTTATCACTGTAATCTCGTTCCCCAGATCTCTCCCGCCTAACGTGTTTTCATAAATTTAATAAGTCAATTTCTCATCGTATCTAAACAAATTGGCTATAATCTTTGTTGATGATCTATTCGGCCAACTTCGCAGGACTTGCGTATTCTCTAAATATTCACTTTAAAGATTAGTTATCATCCAGGAGTCAGTATTTAGAACTCTTTATGGTTCTTATAAGTTCTTAGTGTTGGCCCAAAGGCCTTCCACCCTAGTTTTGATGATGATTAACTCATGTAGTTATGTTTACTAATATTCTTGTGTTTTTAGTCTCAGATCTTGTAACAAGATATTAGTTGGTGATTGCTTCAAAAAGAGGAGTTGGAAGCCTTCACTTGGTGATTCCCGTGCCCGAGCTTCAAGATTACTCATTTGCACCCGTGGATCACGGTTTGGGATCGAGTCTACTTGAAGATTGAAGATCGTCAAGAAGACTTAGGTATCCTAGTTTAGTTTAGTGTGTTTAGATCCATTTGTAAAGCTTAGTATAGTTGATATGCTCAAGTGCACAACACACACAAGTTTTATGTTTGGATATTGTTTTTTGGTTTTTAGTTTAACCGATATTTGTTTTCATGAATAGATTGATCAAAACAAGTTTAAATAGTTTTTATGTATATTAGATGTGCTCTATATACATACATGCTTACATGACTTATACAAACTTATTTTGACTATCCTATTCATGTATAGAAAAATCAAAGTTTGATAAAAATATAAGTTTTGGTTTTTGGTAAAAATGTTAAAACACAAAAATAGTTCATATTGATTGATATTTGAGCTAAACTTTTTATCACATGTTTATATATCAATGCAAAATGATAAAACTATTTTTGGGTATTTTTACAAGACTTAAAAGAATTTTTAAAAATATTTTAACATGTCTTTTCTGTCCCTGAACAGTGTCTGTCAGGCCAGTTCGGCCGACCGCATGGGTTGACCGAACCATAGGCCGGTCGACCCGTACGGTCGACCGACGTGCACAGAACCGTGCACGTCTGGCACACACAGGGACGGTCGGCCGGGCGGCCGACCGGACCAGAGAGCAGTGCTCTCTGTTTATTTGGGTCGACCGGGCGGTCGACCGGGTTGCCCCAACGGTCACATTTCTGACCGTTGGCGGTCGGCCGGGCCGGCCGACCGGTAGCCTGTCAGGCTGCCAGATCAGCCTAACGGCTAGTTTTCTGATGGGCCTATAAATACCCCATCTCTTCATGGTTTTATCCAAGATTTTAAGAGCCAAAATTTCTCTGATATACAAGTGTTTTAAACAAGTTTTCATAAGTATTTTTGGGCTTTAAACTTCCAATCTTATTTGTTTTAGGTTTTTGAAAAAATCAAAGAAAAGAGTATTTTGGGAGGTTTGTGTTTGTTCTTCATTTCCATTATCTTCAAGAGTTTTCCCAAGATTATTTTTTTGAGTTTTTGTTTTCCAAAACACCTAGTTTTTTCACTTGAGCTATATCTTCTATCCTAATCTATTAGAATCTTTGTTTGTGAAAAAAGAGAAGTGTTTGAGGTTGTTGAGCCTCCAAGTTGTAAACCCTCCTTATATTTGTGTATCCCTCTTTGGTAGAGGTTGATCGGAGTGGTGTTTGGATCCCTCTTCGGTAGAGGTGATTATGATTGTATTGGCTACGGGCCTTATCCCTCTTCGGTAGAGGTGGATTGTGGTTGTATTGCCTCGGTGGCATTATTGGTTGAGAGAGGAGTTCGGTACTCCTTTTAGTGGATTGGAAATCCTTCACGGTGGTGAAGGCAGGGATGTAGAGCTAGGGGCTCGAACCTCGAAACATATCTTGTTGTTAGCGTTTGATCCATTGTCTCTCTAACCCTCTCTCTCTTTATTTTGTGCAAAGCATCATTCTTCATTCATATCATTCATATTGCTTGTGTTGCCTTGCATATTTCATATTGCTATATCTTGTGTATGCTTGGTTGTTTGTGTGTGCCTCACTTATACTTAACCACAAGAGCTTCACATAGCACCTCAACCCATTCAAGGGGAATCAAGAGGAGTTAGTCCAGAGCCCTTCACCGGGAATTCGGCTACACTTGTATGTTGTATTAAGTGTGTTGCAAAATTTGCATTAGCTTCCGCATTTAGCGCATTTAGTTCACTAGATTAGCATATCACCTATTCACCCCCCCTCTAGGTGATTTACAATTGGCATCAGAGCACTTTCACTTAGTTGGGCCTTTCAGAGTAATCGACACCCAGCATTCATGACCCCCTATTATTAATTTTCTATACTTAATTACGATCAGTTTATTGGGTTTTCTTTATCTACGATATTTTAGTCTACTTCTAGAGTGACAGAGACATGCAAAATATCTAGTAATCTTATTATAGACTCTTTGTCGGGAATGACATTCCGTCCAATAGAGCGAGTATGAGTTCTGAATAAGTAGTATCGTATTCTTTGGTCTCATCGTTTCGAAAGAAGTAATCTTCGCCGACTCTAGCAGTATTCGGGCTGTTAAAGTTGGCCAATTCTTTAAGTCAGATCACTTCATATTATTATTCAGAGAAAGTAAGTCTACAGAAGATCTGACAGTGTTCTTCTTAGCAAATGTCTGATCGGTAGTGGTATGACACCGTCCAAAATTTATATGACAGGAAGTGCAGAAGCTAGGTTCCGAGTTATCGATCAGTCGTATTGTGAACTTTTTCCTTAGTTATTCATATCTTAATTGGTATAATTTCTATCTATTTTTTCTGTGTTTATCTTCCCCTTATCGAAATTTAGAGGATGAAATTTTTGTAAGCTGCGGTAGAATGTAACACCCCGTTCCTAGAATACGTACTTAGATACGTGTTCTGATTTTTTGATCATATTCTCTCGATTTTTCTTCGTATTTATTTTGTTTTATAATTATTTATATCATCATTTGATATTTGGATCTGGATTTCTGATTTCAGAATCAACCCGAGTCTGAACTGGGGACCCGATCCCAGTGTATTGATCAATTTGACCTTTCTGCTAGTCAGATTTGACCAATTTCAGTTTCAAACTTAGTTTTTCAATATTTTAGATTTTTCATGAATTTCTGAAATTTTTCTAAATTAAATTGTAAAATCTTAAAAGCCGATTGTTTAGATACATATATTACATAATTATTACTGCATTCTTATATTTATTATTCTGTAATGATTCTTATAACTCACTTGTCTTAATGTATAAATTCATGTAGGATATGATAAAGAAAAGATAAGCATAAATCCTATCCAATTAACTTCAAAAGTTCATATTAACGGGAATCTATTCAAATCTAGAGCTTTTAGAGGCCATCTTATCTGAAGATCGGATATATCAGATGAGATAATACCAGTCAAAATTCAAAGGAAAAGATGAATTTTTGAAGACCCATCGATTTCGCTGAATATAAATGGATATCTCATAAATTTTAGAAGACAAATTAAAAATTCAAGAGGATAAAAATATAGAGAGAAGATTAAAGGACGAGATGAATCAATGATATTTGGAGATAAGAAGGAAAATCCAAGAAAATTCAGAGTTCCAAAACAATTTAGATTCAGATTGGATATCTTTTAGAATTTTGAGCATAACTTTCGCTATGGAATCTCAAATCTGATGATTCAAGGTGTTCCAAAAAGAGAACTTAAAGAGCTACAATTCTTATGTTGATCATCATTTTCAATTCAGTTATTTGACAAGTCATATTCAGTAATCAACACGCCAACTAGCTGCAAACCAATTTAGAATTGAATTTTCACATAAAACTCTGGATAAATCAAATCAAGTTTAGAGATAAGGAGAGAATTTAAATTCAGAAATTGATAATAGCTGGCTCCCCAAGTCAAGAGATAGGATATTAACTTAATATCCAAATTTCAAATTCAAGTTCTAAAGATGGTTGCACTGTTGGCCTGAAGGCCCGTCACTCTAGTTTTGATGATGATTAACTCATATAGTTATAGTACTAATGATCTTGTGTTTAATAAGTATCAGATATTTGATCAAGATCTTAGTTGGTGTTTAGCTTCAACAAAGGATTTAAAGTCAAAGTTTTGGAGCTAGCACGTGTTGATCCAAGAGCTCGCGCATCAAGATTGCATCAAGTACTCAAGAGAAGTGTAGCTCATTGGATCAAGGTTTGGACCAAGTCAAGAAGGAGAAGAAGACCTTTAAGAGAAGATTTTCAAAAAGACTTGTGTCATGTTTGTAAGTGTTAAGATTTTGCTTTTAGATAAAATGTAAAGGATAGATCAGTTGGTGGATTGCTCAAGTTCATATACACTCATACACAAGATTTATATGTGTTTTCATAATAGAGTTTTCGTTTTGGAAAATAACGGTTTGGTTTTTAAGATTCAAAATATATATGTGTTTTATCAAAACTTATTTTAGAGCTTATTGTCAAAAATATAGATATTTCATCATATATGTGTAGTGGATCATATCCATACACACTAAGCTTCAAAAGTGTTTAGAACATCTTGCTTTTGTATTTGAAAAAGTTTTGAAAAAATCATTTTTGAAAAATACAGGATTTTGTTTAAGGCAAAACTTCTATATTACAAAAATAGTTCAAAATATTTGTAATATGTTTTGATTTCTAATCAAAACATGTTTGTATATCAAAATATATCAATGGACTTATTTTTTTAGAATTTTTGAGAATTTATGGGATTTTATTGAAGATAAAAAGACCAAATTTTAAATCCCTAAAACCTGTGTTCTGGCCTTCTGCCGGTCGACCGCACGGTCGACGGAGCCAAAGGTCTGTCGACCGATGTGCACAAACGTGCACAGCCCTGTTTGGCTGGAGGGCCAGTTGACCGACCTGGTTGGCCACCAGAGAGTTCTGCTCTATGGATCTGGCCCCGGTCGATCGGGGGCGACCGGCAGAGAGCTTCTGCTCTCTGTATCCAGGCCTCGGTCGACCGGCCGGTCGATCGATGGCACAACGGTCAAAAATCTGACCGTTGGTCGGTCGAGCGACAACAGGATCTCCTGTTGAGTTGCCTCCAACGGCCATATTTTGGGAGCCTATACATTGGGGTGCCCTTAGACTGTTTTCAACAAGATTTGAAGTGAATTTTAAGCTAGTTTTTCTTACCTTTCTAAGTGTTTATCTCCACTTGTTTTAGAGCCAAATACTTCCATATCAAAAGGAGAGTTTTTCAAGAGTGTTTTGAAAAAGAGATTTCTTGAGTTTTTCACCACAAATTATATCCAAGTTTTTCTCACACATACTTAGCTATCCATTGCTACATCAATCCTATAGGGATCTTTGTTGTGAGAGAGTTTTAGATGATCAAAGTGTTAAGATCACAAAAGTGTTCATCTTTGTATTTGAGGAGGCGAACTTGCGGGTTCGTGTTGTTTCGAGTTCTTGAGGGAGCTCGGTGTGGAGGTGCGGCCTCGTCAAGCTAGTGTGCTTGCGTGTGAGTTCTTACAGGAACAAGAGAGGGACTAGTGAGTCCAAGGAGTTCTAGTGTGAACTCGTTGTAGGTGTTGCGGCACCGAGTGATCCAGTGGGATCGATTCTAATGGAAATCCTTCATAGTGTTGAAGGCAGGGACGTAGAGCAAGGGTGCTCGAACCTCAAAACAAATCTCTCGTGTTTGCGATTGCTCTCTCTATCTCTCACTTGTGTTTATATCTAGCATGCTCTTATTGTTCATATTCATTACTTGCTTGATATACTTTTGCTTAAATTGATATATGCTTGGGGATTATTTGCTCACACTTGTATCCCACTAAGAGAGCCATAGCGGCACCTCAACTATTATCTAGAGGAATCTTGAGGAGATAGTCCAGAGCCCTCCACTGAGATTCAGTTACACTTTTAGCTTATATCTTGTGTGTTTAGCTTAATAGTTTTTTGTTTTCTTAAATAATTTTTTAATTCTGCACTAATTCATCATTAGATTAGCTAGTCACATATTCACCCCCCTAGGTGATTTCAATTGGTATCAGAGCTTGGTGCTCTTGATTGGGTCTGACAACCTAGAGTTAAAGATCCCCATTTTTAGCTAATCATAATATTTATACGCACACATGGATTTTATGTCACCTCTCACGTTTGATATTCTTAACATCCAAACTTGGAAGGTTAAGATGTCAATGTACCTCAAAGTCCTTGGTATTCATGTTTATTTTTCTACTATTAAAGATTCATATTGTTTAAATGGCAAAAACCTTAAGGCTAATGCAAAAGCCCTTCATGCTTTAAGATCTACCCTAAATGATGATTATTTATGTAGGGTTGCTAATTTTGATTCGGCTTTTATAGTATGGAACACTCTTATTTCTCTTAGTGAACAAAAGCAATACTATACAGAGAGTGACTCGGATGATGGAAGCGAGGCTTCCAACATATGCTACATGGTCCAAGGAGATAACCCTTGAGGTAAATTCTGAATCCGACCTTGATGAGGATATTGACATGTCATATGATGAGCTTGTTTTTTTTGTCAACAACTTCTTTAAAAAATATGATTTGCTCAAAAAGGATAATAAGAAATTAAAAAATAAATATGATTCCATTTTAAAAGAAAAAGGTTCTTTTCAAAATAAATTTGAATGAAATTCAAAAGAAAATGATTTTTTTGAAAAAAGAGAATATTTCCTTAGCTTCAAAATTAAATGATATTTGTGAAGAAAATAAATCTTTGAAAAATAAAATCATTTTGGTGGAAAATGAAAAAGAGATTGCTTTGGATGAAAACAACTCTTTGAAAAGAAAAATTATTTCAAAAGAAAAAGAAAATATTTCTAAAAAGAAAAAGATTGTTGATTCTCATTCTTGCCATGCTCTTCATGCTACTATTAATAAAAATGAGATTCAAGTTTTGAAAAATAGAATAAATTATTTGAGTTCAATTTTGAGCAATTGTGTATTTAATCATTCTAGATTGGAGACCTTGTTTCAAAAGAAACAAGCTCCACATGTTCATGCACATAACCTATAGCGCACATATGCACACTTTGCACATTATGATCACACTCATTCTCATATACATGTTAGAGTGTACAAATGTACACATTATGGTCGCAAATGCTATCTTGCAAGATTTTATTTTGATAGATTAAATTATACAAATTTTGCAAATAAAAAAGTTTGGGTTCCTTATGATGCTAACTCTCGTGGACCAAAAGAAAATGGGTACCAAAATTTTCATCACTTGTATTTGATGTAGGTGTGGGCTCTCACATGACGTGAGAGATATGGTGCCTTGGTGGTGGATGCAAGAGCCAGATGGACATACCCTATTGATGCATCGCTATTAAGGAAGTTTGGTGGGAAGACCACTATGCTTTGGAGACTTAGAGAATAGTGCGTATGGTTTGGTAACTATCTCTAAACTCCCCATTTTATTTACATGCTTCTATATAAATATTTTAAGCATGTTTTGGTTTTTGTATTTCATGTGGAGAATACTTATTTAGATGTAGTTTTCATTAAAACTTGTGTCTATACTTATATAAGTAGTGAGCTACTCTTGATTTTTATATGTTTATGCCTCATTACTCACTTGTACTCATTACACGTACATGTATAACCTAGTTTTGATGATTCCCTCATTTACACTTGTTTTTCCCTATTTCTGTATATGTTTTGCTTCATGTATATGTTGCTTTTATCTAAACTTATAAATATACATGTATACCCTTGAGTCACTTTCCTTCATGCAAATTCTATTATGGACTCGTTTGTGTTTGGGATATGTATGTATATTTTTAGTTTTGATAGAATGTACATATACCTTGAAGTTTAATTTTAATGAAAATAAATTTTATGATTTTCATATGTTTAGATGTTTTGAGTTTATTAATTATTTTCATGAATATGCTACTCACTTGATTATTTTACACTCACATTTCTTTTGTTTTCTTATGACCTTGTTTTCATGAGCATTTATGAACCTTATAGATTTTGAGTGTCAACTCTTGTGTTTTTTAGCATATTTCATGGGATATATGATTTGTTTTCATATATGAAGGATCTTTAACTAGTTTTTTAAAAATTACTTTAAACTAGTTATTTATTCTTCATTTGGTAGTATTTTCAATTTATAACTATTTTCAAATCATATTTTGAAAACTTCTACCCTATAAGGGCGGTTGGATGGGCGACCATGCCTTGTATGCTCTAAATTGAAAATCTTTAAACATGTGCATAAATAGGGTGATAGTTATGAGTTATACACATGTTCTTCATGGAATCTTATGTTTGTATACTCATATTTGTTTCTTATATATGTATGTTTTCAACTTCAATTAGTATCAATTTTTATTGGTATTTTCATTTTCATGCATATATATGATTTGATTGTGTTTTACAATATCTTTACATTGTTAAAGCACAAATTATGTTTATACTAAGCATGACTTAAATCTAAATATCAATTGGTATTAAGCTTATGCATTGTTCTCTTTTGGTATTTCAAATTTTTTTTGTTTACCTACAAGTGGTAATTTACAAGATAATTCTAGTGATATCAAAAACCTACAATTGGTATCTTAAAATTTTGGTTATTTACGAGTGGAACCAACTTTTTTTTGTCAACTACAATTTGATTTCATTGGTATCAAACTTCATTTTGTTGACTTAAGAAATTCCAAAATTTTATTTTAAAGAAATTTCAAAGTTTATCAAAATTTTGTTTCAAAATTTTTTGATATGTATTTCCTATATGCAAGGGGAGCTTAACATCTCTTCTATATATAGATTCATGTTGAGTGTCTTATATTGAGGAGCTTGACATCTCTTCTTTATGTGGTACACGTGTGTAGAGGGAGCTTAACATCTCCACTTATGCATTATATATTATGCTTTATGTGAGTTAGGGCTTTGTCATCCCTTCTTCATGTAATGCATGTATGCAGGGGAGCTAACTTACCATCTTCCTCTTCATGAATGTATATCACATATATATCTTTATTGTTGATTTGTTTTTCATCCCTTTGTTGATGATTGACAACAAGGGGGAGAATGATTTTTGAGTTTATATATGCATATTTATTTTGAGTTTATATATGCATATTTAGAAATTAAGTTTATGCATGTTCTATATTTTATGTTTATACAAAAAGGGAGAGAAGGATTTTGAAGCTTTATACAAAAAGGAGAGAAGAATTTTTGATTTATGCATATTTCTCTCACCTTGTTTATGCATATATATTTATTTAGTTTTATGCACATCATTGAATATCTATTTGTTATTGTTATGCATGAGTTAAGGGGGAGCTTCTATGAAGCTTATCTTTAATCTATGCATATATAACTCCATGAGTTTTGTCATCACCAAAAAGGGGGAGATTGTTGGCCCGAAGGCCCATCACTCTAGTTTTGATGATGATTAATTCATGTAGTTATAGTGCTAATGATCTTGCGTTTAATTAGTATCAGATATTTGATCAAGATCTTAGTTGGTGTTTAGCTTCAATAAAGGATTTAAAGTCAAAGTTTAGGGGCTAGCACATGTTGATTCAAGAGCTCGCGCATTAAGATTGCATCAAGTACTCAAGTTGAGTCTAGCACACTGGATCAAGGTTTGGACCAAGTCAAGAAAGAGAAGATAACCTTCAAGAGAAGATTTCCAAGAAGACTTGTGTCATGTTTGTAAGCGTCAAGATTTTGCTTTTAGATAAAATGTAAAGGATAGATCAGTTGGTGGATTGCTCAAGTTCATATACACTCATACACAAGATTTATATGTGTTTTCATAATAGAGGTTTCGTTATAGAAAATATCGGTTTGGTTTTTAAGATTCAAAATATATATGCGTTTTATTAAAACTTATTTTAGAGCTTATTGTCAAAAACATAGATATTTCATCATATATGTGTAGTGGATCATATCCATACACACTAAGCTTCAAAAGTGTTTAAAATATCTTGTTTTTGTATTTGGAAAAGTTTTAAAAAATCGTTTTTGAAAATACAGGTTTTTGTTTAAGGCAAAACTTCTATATTACAAAAATAGTTCAAAATATTTGTAATATGTTTTGATTTCTAATCAAAACATGTTTTTATATCAAAATATATCAATGAACTATTTTTTTAGAATTTATGAGAATTTATGGGATTTTAAAAAGACCAAATTTTAAATCCCTAAAACATGTGTTCTGGCCTTCTGCCGGTCGACCGCACGGTCAACCGAGCCAGAGGTTGGTCGATCGAGCGGTCGACTGTGTGCACAAACGTGCCCAACCCTGTTTGGCTGGAGGACTGGTCGACCGACACGGTCGACCGTCAGAGAGTTCTGCTCTCTGGATCTAGCCCTAGTCGACCAGGCGGTCGACTGGCAGAGAGCTTCTGCTCTCTGTATCCATACCTCAGTCGACCGGCCGGTCGACCGATGGCACAACGGTTAGAAATCTGACCGTTGGCCGGTCGACCAGGCGGTCGATCGACAGCAGATCTCCTGCTGAGTTGGCCTCCAACGGCCATATTTTGGGAGCCTATAAATTGGGGTTCCCTTGGACTGTTTTCAATAAGATTTGAAGTGGGTTTTCAAGCTAGTTTTTCCTACCTTTCTAAGTGTTTATCTCCACTTATTTTAGAGCCAAATACTTCCATATCAAAAGGAGAGTTTTTTAAGAGTGTTTTGAAAAAGAGATTTCTTGAGTTTTCACTACAAATTATATCCAAGTTTTTCTCACACATACTTGAGCTATCCATTGCTACATAATCCTATAGGGATCTTTGTTGTGAGAGAGTTTTAGGTGATCAAAGTGTTAAGATCACCAAAATATTCATCTTTGTATTTGAGGAGGCGAACTTGCGGGTTCGTGTTGTTTCGAGTTCTTGTGGGAGCTCGGTGTAGAGGTGCGGCCTCGGCACGCTAGTGTACTTGCGTGTGTAGTTCTTGCGGGAACAAGAGAGGGACTAGTGAGTCCAAGGAGTTCTAGTGTGAACTCGTTGTAGGTGTTGCGGCACCGAGTGATCCGGTGGGATCGATTCTAATGGAAATCCTTCATAGTGTTGAAGGCGGGGACGTAGAGCAAGGGTGCTCGAACCTCAAAATAAATCTCTCGTGTTTGCGATTGCTCTCTCTATCTCTCACTTGTGTTTATATCTTGCATGCTCTTATTGTTCATATTCATTACTTGCTTGATATACTTTTGCTTAAATTGATATATGCTTGAGGATTGTTTGCTCACACTTATATTCAACCAAGAGAGTCATAGCGACACCTCGACTCTTATCTAGAGGAATCTTGAGGAGATAGTCCAGAGCCCTTCACCTGGAATTCGACTACACTCTTAGGTTATATCTTGTGTGTTTAGCTTAATAGTTTTTAGTTTGCTTAAATAATTTTTTAATTCCCTATTAATTCATCATTAGATTAGCTAGTCACCTATTCACCCCCTCTAGGTGATTTCATGCACAAGTTATACTGGGAGTCTATCCACTACTTCTACTATAACTAGAGGGTAGAGTATAGGAAAAATCACATCTTCTTCCCAGCACAACTCCGAAGGAGAAGCCTCCACAACGCAACTCTAGAGAAAGTTTTAGGGTTAGGATTCTTCTTTATCCATTGTATTTTCAGTTTGAGAGAGAATTATAAAGAGAAGACAGAGTGCTTGTAATTAATGGTGATAACTTCAATAAAGGTTCCTTTGTTCTTTTCAATTTAGTTCTTTTGTTTGCTTTAATTACTTTATTTACTTTTATTTGCTTTTTTTATGCTTTCTTTTTAATCATGTCTCTTTTATAACTTAGATTAGGGAGAGTTCATGACAGATAAGAGAAGAAGAATTATCGTTAGAGTGACACTAGATATAATCTTCCTTAAAGATAGTTATATTGAGAGTGACAACTAATGGAATTATCCCACTTCTCTTCATCGTTACTCAAATTAATTGATTGCTTGATTTTCTTTAATTACTCCAAGGTATGTTTTTCTTTTCTTTTTTATTTCCTTTCTAACTAAGTAATCTAAACAACAACACTATCTTCTTCTACCAGCTTCTTCTAAACTTAACTTTTTTATTTTGTTTTTATAAAACTGAGAAGATAAGTATTAACTTATTTTTGGTAAATTAAAAGAAGAAACTTACTTAATTGCTTCCATCGATGTCCCTCTCTGTGGATCACGACCCGCATAGCCACTTACTATAGCGGTAGCATTGAAGAACTAGACTTCTCTAAACTCGATATTTTCTGTGCAGGTTTGACTCGATCACTGGTATAGAATAATGTCGCCAATCGCTTCTCAGATTTTTTTAATTTACAAACATAGTTGAATTTCTAAAACTGCTTTCATATTATTTCTTAAAATTACATTTTCTCTCTAAATGCATTTTTGGAGATTTTTCTGAATTTATCGAAATTTGATCGGATTTGGTGTCGACCAGTATCGCTGGTTGATTCCTAGATTTTTAATTTGAAAATTGAATTGAATTTATAAAATCCAATTTCACTAAGTACCTTAAAATAATATTTGTTATTTTTGTGAATTTTTGGAGATCGTTTTGAGTTACTTCATTTTTCGGTCTTTTTTGGTGTTTTTTGTGTTTTTCCGGATTCCGGAATTTTATCCAGATATTTTTATTTATTTTTTTCTATTTTCTAAAATTTTCTCCACCTCTAATAATCCCCCTCTTTTCCTTTTCTTTTCTTTCAATTTTTCCCAAAAAAAATCTGAGCCGCACAATAAATATCTCCCACCCATTTTTTCTCTCTCCTCTACCAAACGCGACACAGCCCGTAACTAGACGCAGACCTGAGCCCCGCGTGTGGGCTCAACCCAGTGGAGACATGGGTCTCATTTGCATGGGACGCGAGTCTCATTAAATCATTTAGCCCACTCTCTCTATATATACATATATGTACTTATACACATACCCCTTTCTCTCTCTCCCTCTTTCATTTTCTTCTTCTTCTTTCTTCAAACGGCAGCCTACACCTGTGTCCTCTCCTTGGCCAGTGACCCTAGGTCGACGACCACCACCGACAACCCAACTCTCCTTCCCCAACTCCTCTCCTCCTCTTTCTACTCCAAAATACCATCACTACCCACCTCCTTTCTCCTTCATAATCACCAAACCCATCACTATTAAAATCTTCTCCACCATCGCCACCACTGTGTGCACCATCATGTCCACTACCACCTTCAGCAAACTCTTCCCTCTGACGAACTCCACCATTCCCTCACCTCCTCGCCTTCCGAAATGCCATTTCCAACAACCCCATTTCCACCACCAACACCTACACTGACACCACTCTTTCCTCCCTCCTCAAACCCATCACCGGCCACCACCTCCCTCCAACGTGTCCACTGACGATAGGCCCTATGCCAGTGACCACCACCCACATTCCAAGCTCTATCCCCCTCCATCTCCTTCAACACCAACAACAACATCACTTTCTTCTTCTTCTTCTTCTTCAATTTTCTACCACCCACTCCTTACCGCACCTCCCTCTGGCCGCCACCCTAGCTCGCTGCCAGGCCAGGCCGGCCACCTCCCCCTTGCCCTCTTCTTTTTCCTTTTCTTTCTTTTCCTTTCTTTCTTTCTTCTTTTTTTTTCTTTCTTCTTTCATTCTCTCTCTCTCTCTCTCTCTGTCTCTGTCTCTCTTTCTCTTTCCCTCACTTTCTTCTATTTATTTTGTCCCCCTCGTTCTCTCTCTCATTCTTTGTTCTCTCTCTCATCTTCTGCTCTCTCTCTCTGTGTTCTCTCTTTTTCTCTCTACTCTATCTTCTTTCTCTCTATATATATATTTATAATATATTTATTAAACTTAAAATAATTGAATACGTATACACTTTGGGTACTTGGAGTTTCGGAGCTCGGGGATTTCACGGTGTTTTTTTCCTATTTAGGCGAGTATTCTCGCTTTCATTTTGGGTATCCCTGCTTTGTCGGGTTGATTTGTATTTATGTAATTGTACAGTTGCTATATCAAGGGTTTTGTATTTGTAGCGGTGATTCCATGGACTTGTATTGTATCGGGGGGTGTACTGTATTTTTTGTATGGGGAATGTTTGTAATAATATTAGAGATATATATGTTTCTATGTATCGTACTAACATTTTATGCAGGTATTTATATAGCCTCCGGGCTAAATCGCTATGCGGTTCTACATTACAGGCCACGGGCTTAATCTCTCTAAAGTTTTTAATGTTCTATGGATTGTCTATAGGCTACGCTGGGTAGATGGACCTAGCATCAGCATTTTACCGCTAACTCCGTTTGGGCGTAGTTACCCTATGAGCACGGCCGAGCCATGAGCGGTAGTATGGCATTCATACGCATGCTGCGACACGTGCGTTTAGCTGTGTTGCGAGCGATAACCACGCCAAGCGTGATACCATCAGTTCTGTATATTAGTTTCGCTCCAGCTTGTTTAGGTTCGCTTAAATGTTCACTTACTTACGTACTCACTTCCCACTCAATAACTTGATTAACTTTTTTACTTTAATGTTTGTCAAGAGTTTGAAATCTCTACTTAAACTGTTTTTCAAAACTGAATGTTTTCTGATGTTCATACTGATCTTCTGTATCAATACCGTTTTCCTATTTCGTGTTGTTTGACAGATGATATCTGTTGTATTATTGCTTGACATGCTTCACCTACTTGTTATCACTGATACCTGCCTGTTGCACCTACTTGTTATTATTTGATACCTACATGATATTACTTGATATCTGACATGTAATCATCTGACACTTCCCATGCCTTATACTTGACTCTTATAATTATCATAATATAGGAATAATAACCTGACATCTTGATTATATCTTGATATATTCTAGTACAATCGTACTTCTGATACAACATGTACTCATGATACACCGACATGCTCATGCTCATTCGCGTACACCGATAATTATTTAATAAACTATAAAAAGGACAACTTACATTGGGTAGATGGACTTCAATTGTGGTTTTGTTTACAATAGTATTAGGATGTTGTGCAACTAAAATCTTGAGGTTCTAACTGTGAGCCCCAGATGTTCCGGGCAGGGTAGTTCTTACACCTCAGCTATTGTAATCAATCCATCTTGAGTGCTTAACGGTACGAGCCTGGCTAAGTGTCAGGTTATTTGGTCGTTGTTCCGGACATGCACGAAACTCATTGTAAACATAATTCATTGGTCTCATCATCAGTTTTCAATAACCAATCTTGACTTACTCATATATGGATATATGTGCATTGAGTCGTACGCCAGAACACATACCTAGATATATGAGTCAGACGAGTAACAATAAAAGATGTTAATTATTAATTCGTTGTTCTTTATGCAATTTGGGTTGTGTGACTCAGGTTACGGTGATATGAGGCATTGGGTATATAGATGAGAGTTTCCTTTTTGGATTATTCCTTCGATGCACTAGTCTCATGATGCCGTAATCTGAGCTTGTACAGCTGATTTTGTATGTATTCGATATTATCAGTTTTATCAGTTTTCTATCAATTTTATGATGTTTTCGTATTTTAGAAGACAACTCAGGTTATATGAACTTAGGATATAGTGATGTGAGGTATAGGCTATATATATGAGGGCTACCTTGTTTGGATTACTTCTTCGATATACTAATCTTACGGATCGGTAATTTGGGCTTATATAACTGACTTTACCGTATGTACTTTGCCTACTGCCTCCTTGTCTGCTCCTGTGTACATGTGCTCATGACACGGGTTTCAACACATGCTCTTTGACTCGGATTTAACGATACACTTGTATTATCTATGCACGCCACTTGGCTCTCGTCTCTCCACTTGTTGGGGAATTCTGACTCCTTTGGATCTGCATGTCTAGATCCTAGAGCTTATGGATTCTCCCAGTTGCTGATTAGAGTAGCACAATGAAAGCGTGGATCTCTAACAGACTGTCCAGAGTTCTTTTCTTTTAGGCCCCCTAATCGTCTCATGAGTTTTCCTCTTATCACTCGTGAGCATCTTTTGTATTGTTCATATTTGTATATCTCTTTGTATTCTCACATTAGCGCCTACTGGTGATGTAATATTCTTATAATATTGTATCACTCTTGTGATAACTTTGTAATTGTTCTCATATGTTAGAACGTATAATGCACCATGTACTTTTATACTCTGATTCTTTCCTGTACTGATGCTTAGCGTATATATATGAGGGTATTTCTGACCTGCATATATATGTCACAGGAACATCTCCGTACCACAGAATCGGGGTGTTAGAGATGGACAAACAAAATTTGTGAAGGAGTCACAGAAGAAAATCTCTCTTCGGTCGGTTTTGACTAGTATACTGCCTTTGTCAGTGAGAAACTGACCGATCGGTTAGGAGGAGGAGGGATAGAGGAAGAAGAAGAAAGAATGAGGGAGGAGCTTGAGAGACAGAAGAAACAGGGGGTCCATACTGCTCTCTCTCTTAATGAAGACGAACAGACGAATGGACAGATGGACGAAGTTTCTATATGAGTCATGGGAGAGAACCTCGTTTCGGTCGGTTTTGATAATAAGTTTCGTGGTAAATTGTTAAAAAATGACTTTTGAGTCTTTTCTTCTCTCTTTCTCTCTGTGTTTACTTTGTCGGCTCATTAAACATAAGGAAAAAATAAGGACACCACATTATGGTTTGTGAAATTAGGAATTTAATAATCATTTTCCTATTAATTTGTTCGGGGCCGAACGCTGAACATAACTATATCTCAACGACTATCTTATACTATGCATATAAGCTAGTTTTTAGTTAAAACTGGGATCGCCCTGCTCAAACGAACATTTTGTTTGAGATATGTGATGGTTAAAAATAGAATTATCATGAATCGAACCCATTACAAACAATTAGAGGGCTTCCCAGGAGATACCTATCAGAACACACACGAAAACGAACACTTTACAGGTTAGGAGTAACGGCGTGGTGCCGGCCTAAGACCTTCGGGCTGTTGACACTCTAAAAAGACAAAACTCTTAGACTTTTTTCAACTGGTCTGAACAATGTCTAATTTGTCGACATTTACAAAAGACAAGTCGCAGACAAGCTAACGACCAATTTTTTCCCATCTCCGAGGGACAAAACAACGACTTGGACTCTACCGATCCAGTGAAGCAGACAGTAAGCCAATGTTGCCTTGAAGAGGCCAAAGTAGGCCTATGAAAGTAGGTCTAATCAAACATCCAGCCTCGCATAAGCCCAAAAGAGAGCTAGCTTCGCTAAAAGGCCGAAGCCACTTGCTTCGCACGAAGCTTCCATCAGCCCCGCTGAAGGATAACTTTAAGCTTCGCTAGAAGCTTTATCTCCAGCTTCGCTAGAGATGGAGTGGGTGAGCAAAGATCGCTCCAATTTCTCCCAGTCTCAACCGAGACTAAGTTGACTTCACATGAAGCCAAACATGTTCCTCGCAAACCTAACACTACTCAGGGCAAGCAGGTGTGGAGGGCGAAGCAACGAGCCTCCCCGCGCGAAGCTTTAGGCGAAGTTGAAGCTTAACCCCGCCTCTCACGTGAAGATAAGGGCAAGGCGCCCTTAAGTTTTGGCAGCGTTGCTTATGCTACCTGCGAGGCTAAATTGGAAGCACAAATGCGTGAATTCCTACTAGCTTCGCCCAAGAGAAAGCGCTAGTTTCCAGCGCTAAGTTCGCTCCTCGGAGAAAAGTTAAGGGGGCATCCCTATGCGCTGATAGCGTTGCTTATGCAGCTTCAGCACCTAAGGGTGATAACAAAGTTTCTAGCAGCGAGGCTGAAACTAAAGCACTAAGCAGTGCTAACTACCTTCGTCGCAATGCAAAGAACAAAGTACCACTTCTTGCTACACCACTTCGTGCTAAAAGCGAAGTTACCACGACTTCGCTCCGAAAGCCTTTTGGCGCTAAGTTTGTGCTTGGTGACGGATCTACAAGTATAGCTTCGCCAATCGAAGCTAATACTACTGGTGAGGTAGTTTAAAATCACTTGTAGTTCAAAACAGGAGCCTCAATGCTAGAGTTCTCCAGTCTGAGCAGTCCAGTACACGATCTCCTCGACTCTCTGTACAAGATCACTTAAGCTTAGTTAATCCTGACTTTTTAGAGTTCTTAACTAACAAACGGAAGTTCTGTTGTAAGAACTACTCCATACTTCTCTCCCCTGCTGTGAACAAGTAGGGTGCCAGTTGGTGATGGTCCATTCAGTCCATTGCCAACTAGGGCCAATCCCCGCCATTCCTCCAGTCCGACAGTCGATTTTCAACTGACTATCGATACAAGCCCCAGTGAAGCCTCAAAAAAGGAACAAAGCACGAAATGTGCCAAATCTTCCCTCTGCATCCGTCAACATGATAGAAAGGGGATCTGAACCTCTCAGGGGCAGATGAGGGAGACAGGATACTAACTCTCCTTTGTTCAGTTCTCCAGATTCAGACTATAGCCCTTGTTTGGGCCAAGTCTTAGTAGGACAAGAAGGTGTGTTCCGAGGCACAAGATCCAGGGTAGCAATACCCTGCAGTTGTGAACAACTGTCCTCTTCAACCGGGGTCATGTCACGAGATCCACTGAAAAGTCTCTTCCAATGGTCTGATGATGAGGGGGGAGAAGCTAGTTAGCATGCCTCATCAGCAACGGTCAGCTTTGTGCAAACATGCAGAGTGTCGGCTAACATGACCGATAACAACAATGATGAGCTTTGCCAACGGATGGAGGCTCAAGAACAAACTTCCAGGGCACATCAAGAAGCTTTGGATAATATTCAACAGATGCTAGCTCAGCTCATAACCAATCGGAATAACAATGATACCAGGAGTAATCATAATGAGGAGGAGCATAATGATGATGAACAATCTAAGACTGAGAAGTCGAAGAAAAGTTCTTCAATTGATGTTGAGGTTATTAAAGGCATTCAGGCTCAAAGTGCATCCCTGACCCAAAGAGATGAGCTAAAGAAAGCAGGCATGACTCGCCCTTACCCACTAGAATGGGATTCATGCCATACCCGCTGAAATTCAAGCCACCTGTGTTACATACGTATGATGGTAAGAGCTCACCAAACCAGCATATTTATTACTTCCGGTCCCAGACTGATAATATAATAGATAATGATGCCATAATGGCCAGATTGTTTATCGGTGCTCTCAAAGGAGTGGCCTTTGACTGGTTCAGAAGCCTTCCACAGGTTCCATTAATTCTTGGATCGATTTAGAGACTCAGTTCCTCTCTCACTTCTATGAGGATAACACTGAGGTAACCATGGATAAACTTCTTTTCACCGTGCAGAAGAAAGGAGAATCGGTCCGTGATTACATTGAAAGATTCAGGAACCAATCTCTAATGTGTCCAGTGTTTAGTCTACAATTCTGCATTTTTATATCGCATTTTCCCACCGATTTATGAATAAAATATCGGTCTAAACCGTGTTTTGATCTCTCTTGCAGGTAAATCAAGAGTTCAAGGGCAAAGGAGTAATAAGAGCTTAATTAATTCCATTTTAGGGTAATTAATTCTGGATTTCGTGGAGGCCAAGCAAGGGAACATCTAGAAGATATGTCGAACCTAGACCTTTGCTCACGTCAGACGAATATTCAGGCGAAATTACCAGAAAAAGGATATACCAGGAATATCCTCGAAGTCTGACGCATCCCCGCACCAAAACCAGGGAGTTAACTCCCTGGTTTGGTCGGGATCCGCGGCAAAAGCCGCGGATCGGCGGCCCAATGGTGAAGCCACGCGTCGATTTTCGACGCATGGCCCTGTCTCGTCTTCTAGATACATCCTATGCCTATAAATACCCCTGTAGAGGTCCAAAACGAGGTAGTTTTTGATTTTAGGAGTAGTTTTTGATTTTAGATTAGGTTTTCTATCTTTAGTGTAGGTGTTCTTCTTCTTCTTCTTGTATTTTGTATTTTTATTTTGTTAGATCTTATAGTAGGGCTGAAAGAGATAGAGAGGGATTAATGTAATAGATGGTGACAATCTATGTAAATGTGCCTCCTTTCTTCTCCGATGTAATCTTCTCCATCTTCTACATGATGCTTGGCTAATTTTTCTTCTCATGGCAATATAACTACTAACCACTAACCATCTAACCACTTACTTGATAATCCACATGAATCTAGTAGCCTCTACAAGGCTTTGCTCTTGCAAGAGCCATTGATGGCTCATGATGATAGGTTCTAACATCTAACTTGCTAACTTGCTAACCAAGCTAACTCTCTCTTATTTCATGCTTGCTTCTAATGGTTTGATGATCTAATGTTTGTATTAGCTTGCTCTTGATGCAAGTTTGAATGTGAAGAACTATCATATTTGCCATGCTTTGTATCGTTTCTTGAAGCCAAGGATTAGTGATCGCCAAGGATCCATGTGAGGCAACTATCACTAAGAGGTTAGCATGGTTAGTGGAGCAATTAGTAGTTATTAGCCATGAGTTTTATTTTACTTTTTTTTTGAAAATTATTTCCAAAATCCTTTTCTCATTTTTCTATCGATGTTTTCACCATCCTTTTAGTTTACCTTTGTTCCATCTTCTTTTCTATTGTTTTCCGAACCACTCCTCTTTTGTTTGCTTTGTCGTTTTCATCGCCTTCTTCAACTACCACATGCTTGATTTCTTTTTCTTTTCTTTTCCTTTTCTTTTTTCTAATTCTTTAACAAAGAAGAACTATTAACATAACGACGTGAATAAAGACTGTTAATGCTTCTATCGCCTCCCGTCCCTGTGGATTCGACCCGTTGAGCCAATGCTATAACGGAAGTATCGAGGGAACATTAGCACATACGAGCTTTTCATTGATTTCATAAATACACACTTTTTGATTGCTAGTTCCGCCCCGATCAAATTTTTGGCGCCGTTGCTGGGGAACGGGAATGGTTTTGTTTTCACGTTTTTGTTAACATTTTCTTCTTTGTTTTGGTGTGCAGGACATTCTTTATAGGATCTTAACATTACAGAATAAAAACTAGCTTTGCATCTCCCAGCTCTTGAAAGCAGGACCCCAGCTTCTAAAGAACCGCCGCGCAAATGCGACTTTTGCCGCGAAAACGCGGCCATGTTGTAAACATTGTGTATCTTGTTGTGCTGGGATGTGTGAATTGTAATAGCTAGTGGATCTGTACTATTACATTCTCTCCTTGATTGCCTACACACCATAATAAATTAAAGAACTAAAATACGATATTTGGACGCTTTTAAAACGGTTTAGACATTTGCATTTAGGCACGTGTTAATTCAATTTCAATATACTGTATTTTGTTCTGTTGTTGTGATCTGGATTGAGGTGTACATATGGTATTGCATATAGCATAGGATAAACACATGGGTGATTTACTTTCTTTGTGTTATATTCTTGTCTATATTGTACACTTGCACGAATTGAACTTAAGGGCAAAACCCATACAAGATAAGGTGGGATTTCATCACCCTTCCTTAGCCCAAAAATCACCTCCCCACTCACGCAACCCAAGCCCTAATTAAAATTGATAGACGTTAGCCCCTAGGGACATCTCAGACTCATTAAGAGATTGACCGAGGGTGGAACTTGTTTTGAATCTTACTCTTGTGAAATCGGTGTCTAAGGTTGGGGATTAAGAGGTTATGCCTCGAAGATACCGTGGTTTGGCGTAATTAAGGCCCGTTGCTTACGCACGGATACCTCCTACCGTATTTTGCCCCTACCTGGCCGATTAGCTTGTGGTCGGATTCAAGCAACAACCTCCCCCGAATAATCGACCAGTTAGGAGTCGTCTAGGTCTAGGTCAACCTTAATATAGGCTTGGTTTTGATTTTTTTTCTTTTCTTTTTATTTGTTATTTGCTTTTTCTTTTTTGTTTGTGATTGTTTGTGAAATGGAATTCAACAATAACAATTCTTTCAATACTAAAATGAATTCATATCTCACACCAACTCTATTTGTTTCGGATAATTCTAACCGGTTTTTCACAATATGAACCAACCAATTACACCGGGTTGGCCTTATCCGAATCAATACAACCCATACCCTCATTCTTATAACTATAATTTCTAAAAATAATTCAACTCTTCACAGAGTCAATGGGGATTCACCTCCCCGAGTTAAATTTTCAACCTCCATGTCCACCATAACCACCTTGTCCACAATTTACACAATGTTCATTCCCCGATTTCCCTTCCTATACTCCTTTTTCTGCATCTCCCCTTGAAGAAAAATCCAAGCTAGAAAAGAGTATAGAAGCCAATCTACAAGAGGCAGATCAACAACTTCAGAAAATGTTGGCCTCTCCAATTCCACAATATTTTCAAGAGTCTTACTCAGTTCCACCTCCTCATAATGAACAACCATCTGCCTTGGAAACTAGTAAAGAACTCTTGTGTGAGTCCAAGCTTCAATCTCAACACATTTTGGACTCACATTCTTCACAAAATTTTCAAAATCAAGATTCTTATACTCCCATTCTAGAGCATCCACTTGCAGAAAAGTCAAGTCTAGAAAAAAGTACAGAACTCTTGCAAGAGTCTGCATTACAATTTCAAAAATCTTCTTCTCAGTCTATTGATAGGTTGGAAACACAATTAAGTAAATTGGTCAACATTTATAAGAATGAAGAAACTCTCTCTTCTCAACCTTTGACCAATCCAAATATCTCTAACTCTATCAATTTGACCCATGACTCTTGTTGTTTTGGAAACTAAGATTCCTACACTCCTTTTCTAGAACAACCAGTTGAAGATACATCACATCTAGAAAAGAGTATAGAAGTCTTACAAGAGTCCGCACTAAAATTTCAAAAATCTTCTACCGTGTCTATCAATAGGTTGGAAACACAATTGAGTAAATTGGTTAGCATTTATAAGAATGAGGAAACTCTATCTTATCAACCTTTGACCAATTCAGCTATCCCTGACTCTATTGATTTGACCCAGGACTCTTGTCATTTTAAAAATCAAGATTCAATTTCAGCACACCCATCTGAACTCGTCCAAACTTCAAATCCCATTGATATTTTGGCAAGTTATCCTTTTCCTGAAATTGAACTTGAGCATGAATATGATCTTGAACTTCTACTTGGTAATTCAATTTCACTTCCTGATTCAATATTAACTGAGTGTTTTTACCTGAATTTAGGCTTTTCTCGAGTCAGTATTGGATCCTGTACCAATCTATTGTGAAATTGAGGCACCAATCTTTTATGATGATCATATTGAACTTGACCAATTTTATACTTTTGAAAGTCCCATTGATAAATTGGTAAGTTCTCATTTTTATGGAATTGAACTCAATGAGGAATGTGACTTTGATCTTCAAATTTGTGATCCAATTCAAATTTCTGAATCAATATTGACTCCTGTTATGTTACCCAATTTGAACAACATTTTAGAGTCAGTTTTGATTCCCATACCTGTCATTCTTGAACTTGAATCACCAATCTTAGAAAATCACATTCCATCATGGGGAAATGAATGTGGACTTAAGCTTCATCTTCTTGATTTGGACCCACTTCCTGAACCAATCTTGACTCCCGAACCTTTACTTGACTTAAGTCTTTTTCTGAGTCGGTATTAGTTCCTGTACTTCCTGAGACCAAATCAATCATTCATTTCTGGGACAAGGGTCTTGATAAATTTGACTCTGAAATTATTTTGAAAATTGGAAATTAGATAGGGTAAAACTCTTAATAAAAATCATAAATATATACATCATTCTAGTGGGTTGTATTCTAGAGGTCGCTGGTGGATTCCTCCTGACTCCACGTAAGTTGGATTGGGCCGCATTTCGTGGACCAATCAGACCACCACCGGAACCACCACCTTGAGGTGATTTTTTCCTTCCCTCTCTATTTGTTTCATGCATACATACATCACGATGCATTGAGGACAATGCATGAGATAAGTGTGGGGGAGGGTTTACTAACATAGAGTTTTAGATTTTCTTTCTTTACACTTGTTTTAGGATACTTTTAGAAATCTTCCCTTTTGTATAGGAATTTTCTCTTTCTTTAAAAAAAAACTTTTTGAAATAAGAGACAAAGTTTTGATCTATTTTTAAGAAAATTAAGATGATCTTAGAAATTAAGAAAGTCTTAATTATGACATCTTAAACCTAGTCAAAATAATGGATCTTGTTTAAAATTATAGGCTAAGTAAGATAAATTGGAGAGATAATTTTATCTTGAATTTTTGCCTTAGATAGTATGCATTTCACACTTACACAATTTTTGGGATGGAAACAAAGACCTAAAATGCCATAAAGCAAAAATAAAAATATATATAAATAAAAAAATCACTTATTAAGCTGGATAACTATGCCTCAAGAAGCATATTTGTTCATGCCTAACGGTGGTCAAAAGAAACAAATAATCCCCCTCAGTTTTGTGGCCTTGTTTACTCGAGTCCTTAAACCCGAGGGATGTTTTCTCATCTGGTGCCCTAAAACTGTCTGGTTTGAGAATCATCGGTTATAGGCTCACTACATGGGTGAACTAGAAAGCCTAAGAAAACTAAGGGAAGAAAAAAAGAATATATATATATATATATATATATATATGAATAAATAAATGGCTTGATGGTTGGAGTTGAAAATCCCAGAAATATTCACTATCACAAAGTGCATATTATTTAGGTTTTATGAAAGATAAAATATTCAATTCAATTTTGAATTCTTACCTTAATTGAAGACAAGATCTTGCATAGAGACTAAGTTTAAGGAAGAATTATTTTTGGTGGACTTATGACCTTAAATCGCTTATATTTTTGCAAAAATATTTTGAAAACTTGTCTCTCTTTCAAAATGTGTTTTCAAAATACTAAAATTTGTCTTCTTTCTTTATGGATTTTGTTGGTGCAATCCGCTGAAAACCCTCAGGAGACAACACTCCTCCTCTAGGGGTAACCTAGATGTTTAACGGCTTGTTGCACACTCTCAGTACAATCGCGTCACCTGCGAAAGTGGTGTAATAACCTTTGTAGTATAGTTTTTCTTTTCTTGTTTTGCTCGGGACGAGCAAAAGATAAGTGTGGGGGTGTGTTTAGTCTATAATTCTGCATTTTTATATCGAATTTTCCCACCAATTATGAATAAAATGTCGGTCTAAACCGTGTTTTGGTCTCTCTTGCAGGTAAATCAAGAGTTCAAGGGAAAAGGAGTAATAAGAACTTAATTAATTCCATTTTAGGGTAATTAATTCCAGATTCGTGGAGGCCAAGCAAGGGAACATCTAGAAAATACGTCGAACCTAGACCTTTGTTCACGTCAGACGAATATTCGGGCGAAATTACCAAAAAAAAGATATACCAGGAAGATCCTCGAAGTCTGACGCATCCCTGCACCAAAACCAGGGGATCCGCGGCCCAATGGCGGAGCCACGCGTCGATTTTCGACGCGTGGCCCTGTCTCGTCTTCTAGATACATCCTATGCCTATAAATACCCCTGTAGAGGTTTAGAATGAGGCAGTTTTCGATTTTAGGAGTAGTTTTTGATTTTAGGCTAGGTTTTCTATCTTTAGTGTAGGTGTTCTTCTTCTTGTATTTTGTATTTTTATTTTTTTAGATCTTGTAGTAGGGCTGAGAGATTCAGAGAGAGACAGAGAGGGATTGATGTAATAGATGGTGACAATCTATGTAAAGGTGCCTCCTTTCTTCTCCGATGTAATCTTCTCCATCTTCTACATGATGCTTGGCTAATTTTTCTTCTCATGGTAATCTAACTACTAACCACTAACCATCTAACCACTTACTTGATAATCCACATGAATCTAATAGCCTCTACAAGGCCTTGCTCTTGCAAGAGCCATTGATGGCTCATGATGATGGGTTCTAACATCTAACTTGCTAACCAAGCTAACTCTCTCTTATTTCATGCTTGCTTCTAATGGTTTGATGATCTAATGTTTGTATTAGCTTGCTCTTGATGCAAGTTTGAATGTGAAGAACCATCATATTTGCCATGCTTTGTATCGTCTCTTGAAGCCAAGGATTAGTGATGGCCAAGGATCCATGTGAGACAACTATCACTAAGAAGTTAGCATGGTTAGTGGAGCAATTAGTAGTTAGTAGCCATGAGTTTTATTTTACTTTATTTTGAAAATTATTTCCAAAATCCTTTTCTCATTTTTCTATCGATGTTTTCACCATCCTCTTAGTTTACCTTTGTTCCATCTTCTTTTCTATTTGTTTTCCAAATCACTCCTCTTTTGTTTGCTTTGTCGTTTTCATCGCCTTCTTCACCTACCACATGCTTGATTTCTTTTTTTTTCTTTTCCTTTTCTTTTTCTAATTCTTTAACAAAGAAGAACTATTAACATAACGACGTGAATAAAGACTGTTAATGCTTCTATCGCCTCCCGTCCCTGTGAATTCGACCCGTTGAGCCAATGCTATAACGGAAGTATCGAGGGAACATTAGCACATACGAGCTTTTCATTGATTTCATAAATACACACTTTTTTGAGTGCTAGTTCCGCCCCGATCATCCAGCAGGGATGTCATTAACTATGCTATTGCAGACATGTAGGCACAACTTCCTGGACCAAGTAGAGATTCACATGGGAGCTGTTAAGACCCACACTTGGAAAAAAACTTATTGAGCATGCTGAAATATTTGAGAAGTCGACTAAAAAATTTGAGCCTTCCATACCTAGAGGGAAATGGGGTATAAACAATAAAAGACGCAGCGAAATGGCACAGTCTTCCCAAACGAAAGGGAAAGAAACCATGAATGTGGAGTTGTCGAGGGAAGCTCCTCCGAAAACCAAGAAGAATGGCGCCAGTAATCAGGAGTTCAAGTTTTCTCCAAAACAGTACTCCTTTAAATGAGGAGGTGGTTAAAATATTCCATTTGCTCCAAAAGGGTAATAAGTTGAAGCTGCCAGGGGTTCGATACCCTAATGAAGTGGGACGCACAAATGATCCTAACTATTGCCTCTTCCATAGGATGGTTCACCATCTTACCAACAAATGCTTTGTCCTCAAGGACAAAATTCAGGCTTTGATCGATGCCAGAATTCTGACTTTAAAGTCGGAACAAAAGAAAATTACTGCAAATATGGTGACTCTTGAGTTCGACACTCTTCCGAAGGTTACTGTCCCCAACGGACATGCTCCGGTCCCAAAGGCATGACTGAAGATAAGTAATCCTTTAGCAAAGCAGCAGGAGGCTAAAGGTCTCCTTTCACTGATGTTGAAGACTGGGAAAATCATGTGGGTGCACCCAGATCTTGCCAAGATAAACAATAGAATTCAAAGGAACCCAAGCCAAAGGAAAAATCTTGTAATGTTGTCTCTATTCTGTTAGATGACAACAACATAATAGTAGCCTCTCTCAGTGTTCTGAAAATGAGAAGCATGCTTTCGCAGCATAGGACGCTACACCCCAACCAACAAGTGCTCGGTCTGAAAAATTATACCTAAGATAATACGAGAAAACTACTGACGAGACACAATAATTAACTTCGTCAGCAGAAATACCTGTTCTAGCTCCAGTCCCATTGCCAGGAAAAGAATAGCAGAAAGAAGTCTGATTTGACCGAGTGTTGAAGAAAACTTCGGGTCTGGGACTTGATGCCCCTTTCCGCTTTGATACATTGGCACAACTGGCTAATATTCCATATCGGTCACTATACACGAGCTGCTTCACCTTTCAAAAGAGACAAAAGAGGCACTTAGGGATGCGCTGGCTAATTCAGAATTATTTCTGACACATATGCCAGAGGCCTCTGAAGATGACACTCAACCTTTATGTCATGAATGTCATCATGTACAGCTGAGAATACCTGCCATCACCTTTACTGCTGAGGACATGCTCCTCAAAGATAATAAGCACGATCGACCCTTGTATTATACTGGATACATTGGCTCGACGTGCATTGAGAGGGTGCAGGTTGATTCAGGGTCTGCACTAAGCATCATCCCTAAAAGGCTTCTCTACTTTCTTGGGATATCGCTGAATAGATTATCGGTAATGACTACTACAATATATGAAGTAGTCACCCATTGGGAAAGATTTGGCTTCGCTGTTGAATTGGAGACCTAAAATCGAAAGTGAAATGTTACGTCATTGATGCTAACACATCATACAATTTACTGCTTGGGCGGCCTTTGGTTTACATCAATTGGATCGTTTCTTCCACTTTGCACCAGTGCTTCAAGTATGTGGAAGATAATGCAACAATACGAATGATGTTTGCTGAAAAACAGCCATTTAATGGTGTTGAAAACTACTTTACTGATGCTCTCCTCTACCAGGAAGCCGACAAAGTAGTAAAAGAACCACTACTTGAAAGCGATAGCGACAATGAAGCAGATTCAGAGCCAGAAGAAGACGTGCCAGCTATTTTTGCTTTCAAACCAATTGTAGCATATTTAAATGATCTTGAATGTAATAATCTCGTTGAGGATGATGATGAATGGGTGATCAATGTGAATGTCACTTTTGATTATCCTGTGAGTGTTGATGTATTTAATTCTGTAGATAATGGCTCCTTACATATGCCCTTATCCATGTTAAGCACGACAAGTACGCCTGTAAAGAATGGAGAAGGATCTGTCTTTGTGATCCCTCCATTCAAAAGGAATCAATCAACAATAGTATTCGGTAGGGTCCAACCCCGAATGTCCACAGTTACAAACTCAGGCTCGGATTCAGAGCCCCATAATTTTTCCATTCTGCATAATCGACGCACCATATGATGAAAAAAATAGGCTACAACCTACAGCATGGGATTGGCTTGAACTTCGAAAGGGAACGACGTGGTCTTTTACGGACTTTTGTGCCTAAGGCAAGCCAACAAATTACTACGATAAAACAAGTAGGGGGTTGGGATATGTTACACCTCTCGCTCCGTTCCTGTTCGAAGAAGAAAAAACTCTCCCATCACATTCCTCCTTTTCATCTGAGTGGGAATCAGACGTTAGTGTGGGGGTGCTCTTTCAGAACCTCTCCGTCGATATGACTTCAATCAACCAATTGAAGCATGAGGAGGCTATTGAAATGTTTGAAACTGAGCCATGGGCCCAAGAACTCGACCTTCATTGGGAGAAGCGATTTGAACAACGTGAATCACGCACTGAGGACAGGGTAATTCAGGTTAATCTGGGTAGTCGAGATCACTCTAAAACCATTTTTATAAGTGAAAGTCTATCACTTAAAGAAAGAGAAGAATTGATAGCTCTTATACGAGAGTATATCGATGTCTTTGCATGAAATTATGAAGACATGCCCAGTTTCGATCCACGAATAACCATGCATCGTTTAAACATTAAGCCTGATGTTAAGCCTGTAAAATAACAGCAACAGCGATTTTGCCCTGACATTATGGAAGCTATTGAAGCTGAAGTCCATAAGCTTATCGAATGTAGTTTCATATGGGAAGAGCGGCACCTAGATTGGGTTGCTAACAATGTCCCTATTCTTAAAAAGAATGAAAAAAATCTGAATCTGTATTGACTAACGCGATCTTAATGTAGCCTGCCCTAAAGACGAGTTCCCACTGCCCATCACTGACGTCATGATTGATAACACCTGTGGATTTGAGAGAATGTATTTTATAAATGGCTTCTCAGGGTATAACCAGATCAAGATATACCCATAGGACGAAAGGTATACTTCATTTCGGACACTGCTGGGGGTATACTGTTATACTGTGATGCCCTTCGGATTAAAGAATTTTAGAGCAACCTGCCAACTTACAATGAGTACAATTTTCTGTAGTCACCTCCAAAAAACGACAGAGTGCTATGTCCACGACATTGCTATCAAAAGTGGCGATAAAAATGATCATCTTTGTGACTTAAAAATAATGTTCGATATAATGCGAGCCTACTAGTTGAAAATGAACCCAACAAAATCCTTCTTGGGTGTTTCAAGTGGTAAATTCCTGGGATTCATGCAACCACCTAAGAATCCACCTTGACCCGATAAGGTCAAAACTACTCAGAGCATGCAACCACCTAAGAATCTTAAAGAACTCAAGGGTGTGCAAGGTAGGCTTGCCTATATCTGAAGATTCATTGCAAATCTCTCAGGCCGTTGTTAACCATTCATCCGGCTTATGAAAAAGGGGGTCTCTTTTGTATGGGATAAGGCCTGCCAAAAGGCTTTCGAAGATATTAAAGAATACCTCACTAAACCTCTAGTCTTGGTGGTTCCCACATCAGAAAAATCATTCTTGCTTTATATAAAATCTATGGACCATTCCTTCGGTGCTCTCCTTACCCAAAAGAATGACGAAGGCCATGAACAAGCCATATGCTATCTCAGCAGGACCCTGATAGGAGCCGAGTCCTGGTATAACCCTGTTGAGAAGGAATATTTAGCTCTTGTCTTTGCCATTCAAAAGACGCGACATTACTTGGTTAGCCAGACTATACATGTCATTTTCAGAGTTAATCCTTTGCGCATCCTCATGACAAAACCAGGATTGCTGAATTCAAGTTTAGCTAAGTGGGCCATCCTCCTGTCTAAGTACAACATGCTCTTTGTCCCTCAAAAGGCAGTCAAGGGTCAGGCCCTTGCAGACTTTCTGGTCGCTCATCCAGTTTCAGAGAGCTCAAAGCTTCATGAAGATATTTCAGATGAGCTTTTTGAATCCAATATGATCTCAAAGGATGAAGTGTGGTAGATGTTCTTTGATGGAGAATCAAGAATAGGCCCCCAAGGCAAGATAATCACTGGTGTGGGGGTGGTATTTATCTCACCACAAAATCATATCCTTCCTCGAGCATTTTCATTGACAGCACCTTATTCTAACAATATTGGGGAATATAATTCTCTACTCATCCATCTTCAGCTCGCTCATGAAATGGAGGTATGCTATCTCGAGGTTTACGGTGATTCAAAACTGATTGTCAATCAGGTCAAAGGAGAATACGAAGTTCGGCACGAGGACTTGGTACCTTTCACCATTCAGTCATCAAAATGGCTAATTCATTCGATGGCTTTTACATCGGTCACGTGTCTCGCTTCCAAAATACAAAGGCAGATGTTTTGGCTGCGCTAGCAGCTCCATTGGCCTTGCCTATTGACACAACTTATCATCTTACAATGGTCACTCGACGCCTTGTCTGTCCTAAGCAGATGTTGGAAACTAATAAAGTCCGTGTAACCTCAATAGGTTTCGAACCTAGAGATTAGAGATTTTTCCTCATTGACTATGCTCTGCATAGCATATTACCTGACAACCCTAAAGAGGCAACTTCTATCCGACAAAGGTCTCTCCGCTTCTCTATGATCCGATGGTAAAGACACTTTACCGCCGTTCATATGATGGTATCTTGCTCCATTGCCTCTCTAACTCTGAAACACAAGAGGTACTTAAGGAAGCACACGATGGTATATGCAGAGCTCATCAACCAGGTCTGAAGCTCAAGGATCGATTGCACAGAGTTGGTTATTATTAGCCGACTATGATAGCCGATACAATCAAATATGCACAAAGGTGTAAAGCATGTCAAATCCATGCAGACTTCATTAATCAATCTCCAGAGCTACTTCACCCGACTATTACTTCGTGGTCAGTCGAGGCATGGGGAATCGATATCGTAGGACCTATCAGCAAAAGTCATTGGTTTTCTTAGCAATAACTGACTATTTCTCAAAATGAGCAGAAGCTATACTATTTATTGAAGTCAAAACTTCCAACGTAGTTAACTTTATTAAACACCATGCCATCCATCGATTTGGTGTCCCCAGGCGGATTATTATGATAACGGTCCCCAATTTGCAAGCCAAGTATTCTATCAGTTCTACAATAAGTATCAAATTCAGAATGTGGCTTTAACCTCTTATAACCCTACTGCTAATGGTTTGGCGGAAGCATTCAATAAGACGATTATTAAGCTACTCAAGAAATTCATTTTGTCAAGCAAATGAGATTGGAATGAGAAGCTCGGTGAATGTCTTTAGGCCTATCGAACTACGTCCGAGCCCCAACAGGCAACACACCTTTTTCTCTGGTATACGGGTGTGAGGCAGTCATACCTCTAGAGATCTAGATGTCGTCGCTACGTGTCGCCTTAGCAACCAAGATGACTAAGGATGACAACGATCGGCTACGCCTTCAAGAACTTGAAGCCCTAGACGAGAGAAGACTACAAGCTCAATAACGTATTGAGTTATTTCAAGCTCGGATCTCAAAAGCCTTCAATAAAAAGGTTAAGGAGAGGGTATTCTAGAAGGGAGACTTGGTTTTAACCGTCAGACAAATCATGGTCATGACACACAAAATCAAAGGCAAATTTCAACTAAAATGGGAAGGGACATTCGTGATAGAAACAGTCTACACAAATGGGGCCTATCACCTAGCAACTCCAAATGGCGACATACTCATGATGCTAGTTAATGACAAGTTCTTAAAAAAGTATTATCCTTGAACATGTCATTGGGTCAAGTATATTGGATGGTTGCAACAGAAACATTTCCATGTACAACGGACTCATCGATCGACGATAGAGGACTATGTTTCTACTCAACACGAGCATAATAGTCCTCATCGATCGATGATAGATGACTATGTTCCTGCTCAACATGAGCATAATAGTCCTCATCGATCGACGATAGATGACTATGTTCCTGCTCAATACAAGCATAATAGTCCTCATCGATCAACGACGTTGGACTATGTTCCTGCTCAACACGAGCATAATAGTCCTCATCGATCGACGATAGATGACTATGTTCCTGCTCAACACGAGCATAATAGTCCTCATCGATCGATGATAGATGACTATGTTCCTGCTCAACACGAGCATAATAATCCTCATCGATCGATGATAGATGACTATGTTCCTGCTCAACACGAGCGTAATAGTCCTCATCAATCAACATTGGACTATGTTCGTGCTCAACACGAGCATAATAGTGCTCATCGATCAACAATAGATGATTATGTTCCTGCTCAACACGAGCATAATAGTCCTCATCAATCGACGATAGATGACTATGTTCCTGCTCAACACGAGCATAATAGTCATCATTAATTGACAACTAGTCAGCGATAGGATCGACAACGGTGGACGATGTTCCTGCTCAATATGAGTGCAATAATCCTCATTGATCGACAACTAGTCGGCGACAGGTGGGACTAGGATCGACGATCAAATATCATTGGAGCACTAGTTGGCACATAAGGGGCTGGTTAAGGATTAATAAAGGCAAGCCAGCAGAATATTAGCTTTGTTACTATCAGAATCCAACACCTTCAAAGGGCTAAGGATAGAAAAAAAATATTAGCTTTTAAGTCCAATAGAAATTCTCGATAACTCACTATGCTGAGAGGAATAGCATGGCTAGCCCAACTCAAACGACAGTTGGTAAAGGCATATCAAATCCATTGACAGCTGAGAATTTGCTAAAAATCTTAAGAGACCTGATCCCATTTGATTCTCCTCCAAAATCGCTTACCAATTCTTGTCCATGAAATGGTAGGACCACATAAAGTAATATTCATTTCCCTTGTAAAATGAATCACAAGTCAAACTTATCGTGTTAACATTAAAACCTCTGGTAGTGAGACTCTGACATATTCCCCAGCAGATAAAATCAACGTTCCCTACGGATTATGCTCATGTCCCTAGCAGATCAAACTCTACTTATCATTCTCTTGAATAGAATGACAGGTTTCACTCAAATTTCTGTTATGTTCAAACACCTCTAACAGTAAATAAATTCTTGTCAAGTTAACATAACACTTACGACAAGTTGCTTTACAAATCCCCAAGTAGAGAAGCTGTCACGATTACTTGTGACAAAATCTATTTCTAATTCCTCAGCAAGAGATTTGATTGTTACGTTAATGATTATCTCTGGCAACTCTTTAGGGAATAATTCTTTTCCTACTGAATCCCCTCGGAGTTCTTTTTGTCACGTTAATGATTATCTCTGACATATAATCTCTTATGGGATTAATTTTGTTAACTCCCCAGTGAGCTTCTGTTTAACTCTTCTCGAAGTCTATTATTTCCCTTTTCAGTCCCTAGTGGACTTTCTTGGTTATCACGTTAACAATAACATCTAAAGGAGATATCAATTTTCCCATGGAGTTTACGATCAAGACCTATTTCTCCCAGTGGAATTACATCTTTTACCGTCATGTCCAGCTTGTCACCTTTGAACGGCAGAAATTCTGAGCTTAGTGGTTTCTCAATCGGTTATGTCTATGTTATCTTTGAACCGACAGATAACCAAGTCCCATCTTACAGTCCGGTAGGGACTACACCTTTGCCGTTACGTCCAGTTCACCACCTCTGAATGGCAAGGCTCTGAGTCTAACAACTTTTAATCGGTTATGTCCATATTACCTCTGAACCAACGGATGCCTAGATCTCTCCCCTTTATGGTACTCAAACTGTCAAGTCCAGTCTACCACCTTTGAACAGATGAGTCCATGACTTTGTTCTCCTTTCCTCCGTCAGGGCCGGGAGTTCTTGCTATCATGTTAATAGTAAACCTCTAAACAACGGATTACAAGCCTGATATCTCTTAGTTGGTCATGTCTAGTCAATCACCTCTGAACTAACAGGTGCCTAGACCCAATTCACCTTTGCAGTCCCTTGTGGGCTAACTGCCAAGTTAATACGACTACCTCTGGCAGCTATTCAGAATTTAGCGTGTCTTAGTCTATCATGTTCAGCCAATAACCTCTGAATTGACGGGTCCCTAAATCTGAATTCACCCTTTTTCATTCTTATCGACATGTCCAATTCGTCACCTCAAAAAAAAATTCTAAGTCTGGAAACCTTCAACTAGTTTCGTCCAGTTTGTTACCCCTAAATTGACAAACTCGACTTTATCACGTTGTTCTGGTGCCTAGTTCGTCACGTCCAATTCATAACCCGATGGTCTTTGATCTATTATGTTAATATTTACCTTTGAACAGGAAGATCATCAAATTCGCTTTGTTCCATCTTTATTCCCAAACAAGATTTGAATCGAGTCATCACTCAAAATTATTGGTGATAATTTATCAAATAACTAATTCTATCACGTTCTTGACCTCTAAATAGATTAATTAATATTCTTATTGTATAAGTTGGAAGACTATACTGTCATCTTATTTCTTTTGAGAGGCTATAATTTAACCTGAAATATTGCAAACTCAAAAGACAGAGCAAGCAGAGACACAACAGAAGAGTCAAATAAAATTATTTTTTATTGACTCAAAAGAAAGAAAAATTACAATTGTGTTTCGTAGGACTTGATCCGTTCTTCAAGGGTGGCCAGCCTACTCTTTCTTTCTTCAGCAGCTCTGATAAATTTCTGCGATCTCAGCTCAACTTCATTGAAGTTTGCCGTTTAGGACAAACAAGCCTCAATTTCCACCAGAGTTGCCTTTTGTGCCATCTTTTGCTGCAGGATTTCATCGTTCTGGGTTCTGAGCTATTCCAACCGAGTGATCTCCTCAAGATGCATCGGTTCAGCTTTGGACAGAAGAAGATTGACGCTTTTGATCATCTCTCTGACCTTTTCAATATTATCCTCAGCATCAAGAAGAGCGTTGTTAGAAGCATCAATAGCATCTCCAATCTCTACCTTCCTTATTTTCAAGGACTTCAAGTCTGAAGATACCACCTTGGCTACTTCTTGCGCCTCCAGGTGAGCTTTTTACATCTAATCCATGAGACTTTCAAGTTCTTTATCTACCGAGGAATTCAAGTCCGAGCTGCTGAGGTGACGCCACTCACCCACGTCCTTTTCAAACTTCTTCACCAGAAGCTCCAATGCAGCAGCCTAGTCGTCCCCTCCGAAATCTCAGATACTCTCAATATTACGAGAGAGGACCACCTTTAGAGCTACAAATGAAGTGGTCGAGCCCTTCAAAATCAAGGCAATGGACTATTTCAGGCTTTTATAGAAGTTGTTGACCATCTCCGTCATAAATTCCTTCTCAGCTTCGATTACTCCCAGTGAGCGAGTGATCCCTGAAGACAAAACTTCCACCGGTTTTATCATCATAACAGTGGAGGAAGTAGCAGAAATACTGATCGGAGAAGGACGAGGAATCACTGGCAGTCGAGGAGGAGTCTTCATTGATACCAGTACACCGGCCATGACAGAAGTAGGCTGGTGACTATTCCAAAAGAGCTGGCTCAACAATTAAAGTCGAAGATGTCGGGATGGTGATTACCCTGAGACCAACTGTTACCGAAACTGGCGACATCATGAAAATCGCCGTCATCTCACCAAGTGATGCAGAGAGGAATGCGATCGGCTTCGTGGAAAGGAGAGCAACCCTCGTTTCCTCAGCCACTATGATGTCACCAGTAAGCTCCGGTTGGTACGGAGATAGTTCGCTATACAAGACATCTAACTCTGTGACATCTATAGCAGCCGAAGTACTTGTCTCCTCCCTGAACTCCCCAGAAAGGCTCGCTAACTTCTTTGAAGCTGATGCGTCCAGAAGCAGAATACTTGCAAGGGTATTTTGTTAAGATAAAGGTAAAAATATAATAATGTCAAGCAAAGGTCTCATAAAAATTACTATAATATTACCAAAGGGAGCTGAAGTCATGATGGGCATCGCCCCAATCGCCTCCTCGATAATGTCCTCGGGGGCTCCCTCCATGGCGGTACTGACTTCAATTGGCTCCATAGAAGAGACCCGACGGCGGCAGGAGAAAGCACCAGTTCCTACTAAATCACTAGAAATGGTCTCAGGAAGAAGTTCATCAGTCCTGAGGGCCTCAGTGTTGGCTCAAAGGCCCATCACTCTAGTTTTGATGATGATCAACTCATGTAGTTATAGTACTAATGATCTTGTGTTTATTTAGTCTCAGATTTATGATCAAGATCTTAGTTGGTGTTTAGCTTCAACAAAGGATTTAAAGTCAAGTTTTGGAGCTAGCACGGTTTGATTCAAGAGCTTGTGCATCAAGACCACATCAAGTACTCAAGAGGAGTCTAGCTCGTTGGTGAAGGTTCACCTAGAGGGGGGGTGAATAGGTGAAGGCTAATCTAAAGGTCACTTAATGATGAATGATGCGGAAGCTAAAAATAATTATGACCAAATAAAACTTTTACACTAAACACCACGTATAACACAAGAGTGTTGCCGAATTTCCCATGAAGGGCTCTGGACAAACTCCTCTAGATTCCCCTTGAATGGGTTGAGGTGCCACGTTGGCTCTCTTGGTTAAATACAAGTGTTAGCAAATAACCCAAGCATGTATATATCACTTAAGCACAATGAATATATCAAGCATATAAAGATAGACAATAAAGCATGCAAGATATAACAAGAGACAAAGAGAGAGAGAGAGAGAGAGAGAGCAATCGCAAACACAAAGGGTTTGTTTCAAGGTTCGAGCACCCTTGCTCTACATCCCCGCCTTCGACACACGAAGGATTTCCACTATGCAAGATCCCAATGGATCTCTCCTCGGTGCCGCAACACCTACAAGCCCTCGGACTCCCTAGCCCCGTACGCACGCAAGCCCCACAAGCTTGCCGAGGCCGCACCTCAAATACGGAGTTCGCACCCGAACTCGAAACAACGCGGACACACACGTCCGCCTCCTCAAAGTACAAGAAATGATCTCTTGGTGATCTAAACACTTTGATCACCAATAAAAGCTCTCACTACAACACTCCTATAAGATGAATAGCAATGGATAGCTCAAGTGTTTGTGTGAGAAAAACTAGGATGAGAATGGTGGAGGAAAACTCAAAGAATCTCTTTTAACACTCTTAAAAAAAACTCCCTTTTGATTGGAAGAATTAGCTCTCAAATTTGTGGAGAAAACTCTTTTAAAAAAATGGGAAAAACTGGCTCAAAGCTCTCCTAAAATCTTATGTCAAAACAATGACCAAACCCCCAAATTTATAGGCTATCAAAAACTAGCCGTTGGGGTCTGTCAGACCTGTCGGTCGACCTGAAGCCTGAAAACAGTTTTTCTGGGATTTAAAACTAAGTCTTTTGGTTCAAATAAAATCCCATAAAATACTTAAAAATCTACAAAAATAGTTTTACCAATATACTTTGATAAACAAATATGCTTACACAAAATCAAGGCATGTTATAAAAGATTTGGACTATTTTTGTAATATGGAAATATTGGCTCAATAGAAAACTTGTATTTTCCAAAATCTTGTTTTCCAAAACTCCTTTAAATAAAAGCTAGATATTTTGAACTCATTAAAGCATGGTGTGTATGGATATGATCTACTACACAAATAAGATGAAATATCTAAGTTTTTGACATTAAGCTCTAAACTTGATTTTGGTTAAAAGATATGTAAACATGAAAACCAAAGTCCAAAAAGTATTTTGTCACAAAGAAAAATCTTTTCTAAACTAAAAATCTTTTATGAAAACATATCTATCAAGAGTGTGTGTGTAAATATACTTGAGCAATCCACCAACTACTCTATCCTTTACATTTTATCTAAAAACAAAATCTTATACCTTGACACAAGTCTTGATCTTGAAGTCTTCCCTTGAAGTCTTCTCATCATCTTGACTTGGTCCAAACACGATCCAATGAACTCGACTCCTCTTGAGTATTTGATGCGATCTTGATGCATAGGCTCGTGAATCAACCGGTGCTAGCTCCAAATATGACTTTAAATCCTTTGTTGAAGCTCCACACCTACTAAGATCTTGATAACAAATCTGTCACTAATTAAACACAAGATCATTAGTAAACATAACTACATGAGTTGATCATCATCAAAACTAGAGTGATGGGCCTTTGGGCCAACAATCTCCCCCTTTTTGATGATGACAAAACTCATGAAGTTATATATGCATGGATTAAAGTAAAACTCCAAAGAAGCTCCCCTTTAACTCATGCATACCAAATAAACAAATAAATATGCAATGTATACTCATAAACATGTATGCAAATCTAAGAGATAAACATGCCAATCAAGCATAAAACAAATCAAATTCTTTTTCTTCTATTTGCCAAACAAAACATATATGCATAAACAATCCTTTTAATAAAAACATGCATATATAGCAAATACCTCTCCCCCTTTTTGTCAATCATCAACAAAGGGTTTAAGGTAAAAACAAAATCATCAAATCTTTCTCCCCCCTTTTGTCATAAACAAAGAGACCAATAAGGGGCCAAACAAACATATCAATAAAAGGTTATATACGATATACATTCATGAAGAGGAAGACGTTAAGTTAGCTTCCCTACACATATGCATTACATGAAGAAGGGATGACAAACCCCAATTCACATAACACATATTATGTGATGCATAAGAGGAGATGTGAAGCTCCCCCTACACACGTGTACCACATAAAGAAGAGATTGTCAAGCTCTTCAATACACAATACACTCAACATGAATCTATATGTAGAAGAGATGTTAAGCTCTCCTTGCATATAAGAAATACAAATCAAAATTTTTTTTTTAAAATTTTTCTTAAACAAAATTCTTAAAGGTATCAGAGCTTTAGTAAAACAAACAAATTTTAAGATACCAAATGAAAATAATCATTATTGTAAAACATATTGATACCAATTGAAATTTAACAAATATGAAGTTGAAACATATTGATACCAATAGTAAACATAATGATCAAAAAAATTTTATTTTTCATCATAAACTTTGTGCTTTTAAAAATGTGAACCAATTGTAAGTTAAGCACATGAAAATCATATATATGTATGAAATAAGTATACCAATTGAAATTGATACATACATATATAAGAAAACAAAATATGAGTATATACAAAAATTATCAATTTAGATACCAATTGAAAGAATTTCAATGATACCAATTGAAATAATAATAATGATCAAGTGTATAACTCATAACCTACCACCCTTCATATGCTCAAGATAGAAGATTTTCAATGAAGCATACAAGACATAATCGCCCATCCATTCTCCCATAGATGGTAGGGGTTTTCAAAAATAGATTTGAAAGTATTTTAGCATTGAAAATCACTACCAAATGAAGAACAATAACTAGTTAAAATAATTTTTGAAAAACTAGTTAAAGATCTTTCAAAAACATGAAGTCATATGTTTTTCATGAATTATACTAAATACATAAAAGTTCAAGCACTCATAGTCCATAAAGCTCAAAATTATCTTGAAAAGTAAAAGATGAGTGTTCAAAGGTTATGTAAATAGCATTTTCACGAAAATAGACATTGAAGCTCAAAAAGATCATAAGTCACATTTTTAATAATAAAAAAAATCATTTTTCATTAAAACACTAATCTTCATGGTATATGTATGATTTATCCAAAACTAACAATACACATACATATCCCAAACATAAAAGAGTCTATCAAATGTATTTGCATGAAGGTAAGAGACTCACGGGTATACATGTATATTTATTAGATTTGAATTAAAAATTGCATATACATGAAGTAAAACATGAAATTGGCAAAACAAGTATAAATGAGGAAATCATCAAAACTAGGTTATACATATGCATATAGTGGATACAAATGAGCATGAAGTTCAAATATATATGAGTCAATTGTAGTTCACTATTCATATATGTATAAATGCAAGTTTGACACATTCTACATCTAAGCATGTAAATACCACATGAAGCGCACAAAAATATGAACATGCTATATGATATATAAAATTAAAAGCATGTACATAAAAGTATGAGTTTAGAGATTGTTACCAACTCTAAAGCTCCAAATATGGTGGTTGTCCCACCAAGCTTCCTTGATAGTGATGCGTCTAAGATGTGTCCATAAAGTCCATTGCATCCACCACCAAGGCACCAATCCACTCACATTTTGTGAGAGCCCTCACCTACATCAAATACACAAGGTGAGGGTTTTGGTACCCATATTTTCTTGGGTCCTTGGGGGTTAGTCTTGTAAGGAACCCAAAATCTTTTATTAGCAAAATTACAATGATTTAACCTATCATAACAAAATTTTGCTAAATGGCCTTTGCGGCCACAATGTGTACATGTGTACACCTTAGTATGCTTATGTGAATGTTTGTGATCATGTTGTGCAACATAAGCAAATGCATGATGTGAGTGTGCATGAACATGGGGAACTTATTTCTTTTGAAACAAAAATTCCAATCTAGTATGGTTAAATGCACAAGAGTTCAAAGTTGAACTCAAACAATCTATTTTATTTTTCAAAACTTTTATCTCATTAGTGGTGGCATGTAAAGCATGATGAGATAAAGAATCATTTTTCTTTTTCTTTTTTGAAACAAATTTTTCTTTTTCACAAAATTTTCTTTTTAAAGAGTTATTTTCTTGAAAAACACTTTCCTTTTGTTTTTCCACCAAATCAATTTTATCCTTCAAAATAGTGTTCCCTTCACACAAATCATTTAATTTAGACATAAGGGAAACATTTTTATTTTTCAAAACATTATTTTCTTTTTCTAAACATGCAATGTTACTTCTAAATGTATCATGTTCTACATGCATGCAATCCAACTTCTTTTTCAAATTTTTATTATCCTTTTTAATCATGTCATATTTATTAAGCAATAATTGACAAAATGTAGAGAGCTCTTCATATGACATGTTATTATCCTCATCCTCGGATTCGGTAGTTACCTCAAGGGGGTCATCCCCTTGGACCATATAGCACTTGTTGGAGGTGTCGCTTCCAACATCCGAATCGCTCCCTGCATAGTATTGATCTTTTTCGCCAAGTGAGATGAGGATGTTCCAAACTACAAAAGCTGAATCAAAATTAGAAACCCTAGATAAATAATCATCATTTAGGGTTGACTTTAAAGCATTAAGGGCTTTTACATTAGCCTCAATATTCTTACCATATAAACAATAATCATTATTAGTGATGGCAAGATAAACATGATAACCTAGGGCTTTGAGGTACAAGGACATCTTCACCTTCCATATATGGATGTTAAGAATGTCAAACATGGGTGGTGACATGAAGTCCATGGTGTGTGTACAAAAAAAAATGTGATTAGCCTAAAAATGAGGATCTTTAACTCTAGGTTGTTAGACCCAAATCAGAGTACCAAGCTCTGATACCAATTGAAGGTTTACCTAGAGGGGGGGTGAATAGGTGAAGGCTAATCTAAAGGTCACTTAATGATGAATGATGCGGAAGCTAAAAACAATTATGACCAAATAAAACTTTTACACTAAACACCACGTATAACACAAGAGTGTTGCCGAATTCCCCGTGAAGGGCTCTGGACAAACTCCTCTAGATTCCCCTTGAATGGGTTGAGGTGCCGCGTTGGCTCTCTTGGTTAAATACAAGTGTTAGCAAACAACCCAAGCATGTATATATCACTTAAGCACAATGAATATATCAAGCATATAAAGATAGACAATAAAGCATGCAAGATATAACAAGAGACAAAGAGAGAGAGCAATCGCAAACACAAAGGGTTTGTTTCGAGGTTTGAGCACCCTTGCTCTACATCCCCGCCTTCGACACACGAAGGATTTCTACTATGCAAGATCCCAATGGATCTCTCCTCGGTGCCGCAACACCTACAAGCCCTCGGCCTCCCTAGTCCCGTACACACGCAAGCCCCACAAGCTTGCCGAGGCCGCACCTCAAACACGGAGTTCGCACCCGAACTCGAAACAGCGCGGACACACACGTCCGCCTCCTCAAAGTACAAGAAATGATCTCTTTGTGATCTAAACACTTTGATCACCAATAAAAGCTCTCACTACAACACTCCTATAAGATGAATAGCAATGGATAGCTTAAGTGTTTGTGTGAGAAAAACTAGGAATGGTGGAGGAAAACTCAAAGAATCTCTTTAACACTCTTTAAAAAAAACTCCCCTTTTGATTGGAAGAATTAGCTCTCAAATTTGTGGAGAAAACTCTTTTAAAAGAATGGAAAAAACTGGCTCAAAGCTCTCCTAAAATCTTATGTCAAAACAATGACCAAACCCCCAAATTTATAGGCTGTCAAAAACTAGTCGTTGGGGTCTGTCAGACCTGTCGGTCGACCGCCCGGTCGACCGCCAACGGTCAAAAATCAGACCGTTGGAGCCTCCGGTCGACCGCCCGGTCGACCCAAAAGAACAGAGAGCACTGCTCTCAGTTCCGGTCGACTGTGCCGGTCGACCGGCCAACTGCCAGGACAAGGCGTGCACGTCGTGCACGTCGGTCGACCGAGCCGGTCGACCGACTTCAGAGTTAGTCGACTATCAAGGTAGTAAGTCGACTGTCTGAAGCCTGAAGACAGTTTTTCTGGGATTTAAAACTAAGTCTTTTGGTTCAAATAAAATCCCATAAAATACTTAAAAATCTACAAAAATAGTTTTACCAATATACTTTGATAAACAAACATGCTTGCACAAAATCAAGGCATGTTATAAAAGATTTGGACTATTTTTGTAATATGAAAATATTGGCTCAATAGAAAACTTGTATTTTTCAAAATCTTGTTTTCCAAAACTCCTTTAAATAAAAGCTAGATATTTTGAACTCATTAAAGCATAGTGTGTATGGATATGATCCACTACACAAATAAGATAAAATATCTAAGTTTTTGACATTAAGCTCTAAACTTGATTTTGGTTAAAAAATATGTAAACATGAAAACCAAAGTCCAAAAAGTATTTTGTCACAAAGAAAAATCTTTTCTAAACTAAAAAATCTTTTATGAAAACATATCTATCAAGAGTGTGTGTGTAAATATACTTGAGCAATCCACCAACTACTCTATCCTTTACATTTTATCTAAAAATAAAATCTTATACCTAGACACAAGTCTTGATCTTAAAGTCTTCCCTTGAAGTCTTCTCATCATCTTGACTTGGTCCAAACACGATCCAACGAGCTCGACTCCTCTTGAATACTTGATGCGATCTTGATGCATAGGCTCGTAAATCAACCGGTGCTAGCTCCAAATATGACTTTAAATCCTTTGTTGAAGCTCCACACCTACTAAGATCTTGATAACAAATCTGTCACTAATTAAACACAAGATCATTAGTAAACATAATTACATGAGTTGATCATCATCAAAACTAGAGTGATGGGCCATTGGGCCAACAGTTGGATCAAGTTTGGACCAAGTCAAGAAGATAAGAAGACTTCAAGTGAAGACCTTCATGATCAAGACTTGTGTCTAGGTTTGTTTTTATAAGATTTTGTTTTAGATTAAAATTAAAGGATAGAATAGTTGGTGGATTGCTCAAGTATATCATATACACATACACTCTTGATTTAGATGAGTTTTTCATAAAAGAATTTTTATTTTGGAAAAATACAAAAGAGTTTTCATTTGAAAAAATACCGGTTTGATTTTTGGAGTTTCAAGTATACATGTCTTTAACCAAAACCATATTTAGTCAAAAACATAGATATTTCACCATATATGTGTAGAGGATCATATCCATACACACCATACTTTAAAAGAGTTTAAAATATCTTATTTTTGTATTTGGAGAAGTTTTGGAAAAATAAGTTTGGAAAAACCAATTTGGAAAAATACGGTTTTCGTTTTTAGCCAAAATTTTCAAGTTACAAAAATAGTTCAAATTGTTTGTAACATGCTTTAATTTTGCTCAAACATGTTTGTATATCAAAATATAATATTGAACTTATTTTTGTAGATTTTTCGTGAATTTTTGGGATTTTATTTTCAATTAAAAACCAAGTTTTTAGATCTCTTATTAAAGCCTGCCAGGTTCTGGCGGTCGACCGACCGGTCGACCGGACCAAGAGCCGGTCGACCGATGTGCACAGTTGTGCACAGGATGGGCCTGTCAACCGCACGGTCGACCGCCAGAGAGCAACTGCTCTCTGGAAAGTGCCCGGTCGACCGGGCGGTCGACCGGCAGAGAGCTGTGCTCTCTGTATCCTGGCCACGGTCGACCGACCAGTCGACCGCTGGCTCAACGGTCAGAAATCTGACCGTTGGCCGGTTGACCGGGCAGTCGACCGACAGGCCAGTCTGGCTCCCAACGGCTAATTTTTCTAGTCCTATAAATTGGGACTTTTGGGGGCTGTTTTCCACAAGATTTTTAAGTAAGTTTGAGCCAGCTTTTCCTAATCTATTTAGAGGTTTTCTCCACTTAGTTAAGAGCAAATATTTTCAATTAAAAGGAGAGTTTATCAAGAGTTTTCAAAGTGATTTTCTTAAGTTTTCCTTCACCATTTCAATCCTTATTTTCTCACACAACACTTGAGCTATCCATTGATATATTCATCCTATAGGAGTGTTATTGTGAGAGTATTTGTTGGTGATCAAAGTGTTTAGATCACCAAGAGTTCTTTCTTGTATTTGAGGAGGCGGACTTGCGGGTTCGCGGTGTTTCGAGTTCGTGTGTGAACTCGGTGTTTGAGGTGCGGCCTTGGTGAGCTAGTGGGCTTGCAGTGTGTTCTTGCAGGAACAAGAGAGGGACTAGAGAGTCTAAAGAGCTTGTAGGTGTTGCGGCACCAAATGATCCGGTGGGATCGATTTTAGTGGAAATCCTTCATAGCGTTGAAGGCGGGGACGTATAGCAAGTGTGCTCGAACCTCGAAACAAATCTCCCGTATTTGCGATTGTTTTCTCTCTATCTCTTACTTGTCTTTATATCTTGCATGTTAATATTGTCTTTATCTTTATATGCTTGATATATTGTGTGCTTAATTGTTATATGCTTGGGGATTGTTTGCTAACATTTGTATTCAACCAAGAGAGCCAACGCGACACATCAACTCTTATCTAGAGGAATCTTGAGGAGTTAGCCTAGAGCCCTTCATGGGGAATCCGGCTACACTCTTGTGTTATACGTGGTGTTTAGTTTAAGAAGCTTTAATTTGCATAATAAGTTTTTTATTCCGCATTAATTGACCATTAGATTAGCCATCACCTATTCACCCCCTAGGTGATTACAATTGGTATCAGAGCCAAGTGCTCTTGATTTGGGTCTAACAACCTAGAGTTAAAGATCCTCATTTTGTTGCTAATCACAATATTTGTACACACACCATGGATTTCATGTCACCTCCTACCTTTGACATTCTTAACATCCAAACTTGGAAGGTTAAGATGTCTTTGTACCTCAAATCCTTAGAGATTCATGTTAATTTTGTCACTATTAGAGATTCTTATTGTTTAAATGGCAAAAATATTGAGGCAAATGCAAAGGCCATTCATGTTTTAAAGTCAACCCTAAATGATGAATATTTATCTAGGGTTTCTAACATTGACTCGGCTTTTGTAGTTTGGAACACCATACTCTCCCTAGGCGAAAAAGGACAATATTATGCGGGAAGCGACTCGGATGTTGGAAGTGACGCTTCCAACATGTGCTACATGGTCCAAGGGGATAACCCTCTTGAGGTAACTACCAAATCCGAGGTAGAAGAGGATGTTGAAATGCCTTATAATGAACAAGCATCATTTTGTCAACAACTTTTAGAAAAAATATGAATTGCTTAAGAAAGATAATAAGAAAATGAAAAACAAATTTGATTGCATGTTAAAAGAAAAAGATTCTTTACAAGATAAATTGGAATGTTTTTCAAAAGAAAATGAAAGTTTGAAAAATGAAAATATTTCCTTGCTTTCTAAATTGAATGATTTATGTGAAGGAAATACTTCTTTGAAAAATAAAATTGTTTTGGTGGAAAAACAAAAAGAAGTTGCTTTAATTGAAAACACTTCTTTGAAAAGAAAAAATGTTGAAAAAGAAAAAGAAAAAGTTTCTAAAAAGAATAAGAAAAATGATTCTCAATCTCACTATGCTTTACATGCCACTATTAATCAACATGAGATTAAAAATTTAAAAAATAAAATTGATTGTTTGAGCTCAACTTTAAGCAAATGTGCTTTTAACCATTCTAAATTGGAGTCTTTGTTTTCAAAGAAACAAGCTCCACATATTCATGCACATCACCCACATCATGCATATGCACATTTTGCACGCCACGATCACACTCACAGTCATATGCATCCTAGAGTGTACAAATGTACACATTGTGGCCGCAAAGGTCATTTAGACAAAATTTTGTTCTGATAAGATACATCATATTAATTTTGCTAATAAAAAAAATGTTTGGGTTCCTTATAAGACTAACCCTCAAGGACCCAAAAGAAAATGGGAACCAAAATCTCCACCTTGTGTTTTTGATGTAGGTGCGGGCTCTCACAAAACGTGAGAAGGTTGGTGCCTTGGAGGTGGATGCATGGACTTGATGGACATATATTTGATGCACCGCTATCAAGGAGGTTTAATGGGACAACCACCATGTTTTGGAGACTTAGAACATAGTTCTTTGGTTCGGTAACTATCTCTAAACTCCTACTTTAATTTACATGCTTTTCATTGATGATTTCATTAGCATGTTCATGTTTTTAGGCTTCATGTGATAAATGCTAGTTTAAATGTAGTTTTTATCAAAACTTGGATATATACATGTACAAGTAGTGAGCGACATTTGATTCATATATGTTTGCACTTCATTACTCATTTGTACTCACTATATGCACATGTAAAGCCTAGTTTTGATGATTCTCTCATTTACACTTGTTTTGCCTATTTTTCATGTTTTACTTCATGTATATGTATTTTGTGTTCAGATCTAATAAATATACATGTATACCCATGAGTCATTTGCGTTCATGCAAATTTACATTATGGACTCTTTCTATGTTTGGGATATGTATGCATATTGTTAGGATTGGATAAATCATACGTATACCTAGAAGTTTATTTCTTATGAAAATAAATTTCATGTTTTTCATGTTTTGATAAAAATGATATTCATGTTTGTTTTTGAGCTTCATTGATTGTCTTCATGGAAAATGCTAATTACATGATTTTTGTGCACTCACACTTTATTTGTTTATTCATGACTATGTTTCATGATCATTTTGAGCCTTATAGATTTCGAGTGTCACTTCTTGTGTATTTAGTATGTTCCATGTTAGACATATATATTTGGTTTCATATTTTGAAGGATTTTTAACTAGTTTTTCAAAAATTACTTTAACTAGTTATTTATTCTTCAATTTGATAGTGTTTTCACTATAAAATTAATTTCAAACCCTATTTGTGAAAACCCTTCCAACACCGTTATGGGTGGACGGATGGGCGATTTGCCTTGCAAATCTTATTGAAAATCCCTTACCTTGTGCATAAAAGGGTGGTAGGTTATGAGTCATATACTTGATCTCAATTGATATTTTGTTTTCTATATATGTATGCTTCATAATTTTCATAATATCAATTCCTATTGGTATTTTCATTCTCATACATATATATAATTTGTTTGTGCTTAAGTTAAAAATTGGTTTATATATTTAAAGCACAAAATTTGTTTATGCTAAGCTTGATTCAAATCTTTATTTTCAATTGATTTCTCAATTGATATTTTAATAAGCTTATGCGTTATTTTTAAAATTGATATTTTTATTGGTATCAAAAATGTGCAATAATCTTCAATTGGTATCTATTGATTGCAATTGGTATCAAAATAATTTTCAATTGATATCAATATGATTCTATTTTGATTATTTCAAAATTGTAATGGTTATTTACAATTGGTATCTTAAATTTGATTGATTTACAAGTGGTACCTTTAAAATTTTTGTTTATTTGGTATCTTAAAATTTGATTACAAGAGATATCTCAAAATTTGTTTTATTGAGGAAAATTCAAAGTTTTGTTTTAATATGAAATTTTGAAAATTAAAAATATTTTTTGTATTGCCTATATGTAAGGTGAGCTTAACATCTCTTCTACATATAGATTCATGTTGAGTATATCTTATATTGAGGAGCTTGACAACTCTTCTTTATGCGGTACACGTGTATAGGGGGAGCTTCACATCTCCTCTTATGCATTACATATTATGCGTTATGTGAATTAGTGCTTGTCATGTAATGTATATGTGTAGGGAAGTTAACTTAGTGTCTTCCTCTTCATGAATGTATATCGCATATATCTCTTATTGGTTGATTTGATTTCACCTTTTTATTTTTTGACAAAAAGGGGAGAACATTGTTTTGTTTTTACTTTAACCCCTTTGTTGATGATTGACAAAAAGGGGGAGAAGTATTTAGTATATATGCATATTTTCCTTACTTTATTCATAAAGGGGGAGAATGATTTATGTTTATGCATATATGTTTTGTATTACAAATAGGAGAAAAAGAATTTGATGAGTTTTATGGTTGATTAGCATGTTTCATCTCCTTATATTTGCATACATGTTTATGAGCTTTCATTACATATTTATTTGATTATTGTTATGCATGAGTTAAGGGGGAGCTTCCTTGAAGATTTACTTTAATCTATGCATATATAACTCCATGAGTTTTGTCATCATCAAAAGGGGGAGATTGTTATCCCAAAGGCCCATCACTCTAGTTTTGATGATGATTAACTCATGTAGTTTAGTACTAATGATCTTGTGTTTATTTAGCCTCAGATTTATGATCAAGATCTTAATTGATGTTTAGCTTCAACAAAGGATTTAAAGTCAAGTTTTAGAGCTAGCACGGTTTGATTCAAGAGCTTGTGCATCAAGACCACATCAAGTACTCAAGAGTAGTCTAGCTCGTTGGATCAAGTTTGGACCAAGTCAAGAAGATAAGAAGACTTCAAGTGAAGACCTTCATGATCAAGACTTGTGTCTAGGTTTGTTTTTATAAGATTTTGTTTTAGATTAAATGTAAAGGATAGAATAGTTGGTGGATTGCTCAAATATATCATATACACACACTCTTGATTTAGATGAGTTTTTCATAAAAGAATTTTTATTTTGAAAAAATACAAAAGAGTTTTCATTTGGAAAAATACCGGTTTGGTTTTTGGAGTTTCAAGTATACATGTCTTTAACCAAAACCATATTTAGTCAAAAACATAGATATTTCACCATATATGTGTAGAGGATCATATCCATACACACCATGCTTTAAAAGAGTTCAAAATATCTTGTTTTTGTATTTGGAGAAGTTTTGGAAAAATAAGTTTGGAAAAACCAATTTGGAAAAATACGGTTTTCGTTTTTAGCCAAACTTTCCAAGTTACAAAAATAGTTCAAATTGTTTGTAACATATTTTGATTTTACTCAAACATGTTTGAATATCAAAATATAATACTGAACTTATTTTTGTAGATTTTTCGTGAATTTTGGGATTTTATTTTCAATTAAAAACCAAGTTTTTAGATCCCTTATTAAAGCCTGCCAGGCTCCGGCGGTCAACCGACCGGTTGACTGGACCAAGAGCGGTCGACCGATGTGCACAGGATGGCCGGTCGACCGCACGGTCGACCGCCAGAGAGCAACTGCTCTCTGGAAAGTGCCCCGGTCGACCGGGCGGTCGACCGGCAGAGAGCTGTGCTCTCTATGTCCTGGCCACGGTCGACCGACCAGTCGACCGCTGGCTCAACGGTCAGAAATCTGACCGTTGGCCGGTCGACCGGGCGGTCGACCGACAGGCCAGTCTGGCTCCCAACGGCTAGTTTTTCTAGTCCTATAAATTGGGACTTTTGGGGGCTGTTTTCCACAAGATTTTAAGTAGGTTTGAGCCAGTTTTTCGTAATCTATTTAGATGTTTTAGCAAATATTTTCAATTAAAAGGAGAGTTTATCAAGAGTTTTCAAAGTGATTTTCTTAAGTTTTCCTCCACCATTTCAATCCTTGTTTTCTCACACAACACTTGAGCTATCCATTGATATATTCATCCTATAGGAGTGTTATTGTGAGAGTATTTGTTGGTGATCAAAGTGTTTAGATCACTAAGAGTTCTTTCTTGTATTTGAGGAGGTGGACTTGCGGGTTCGCGGTGTTTCGAGTTCGTGTGTAAACTCGGTGTTTGAGGTGCGGCCTTGGCGAGCTAGTGGGCTTGCGGTGTGTTCTTGCGGGAACAAGAGAGGGACTAGAGAGTCCAAAGAGCTTGTAGGTGTTGCGGCACCAAGTGATTCGGTGGGATCGATTTTAGTGTAAATCCTTCATAGTGTTGAAGGCGGGGACGTAGAGCAAGTGTGCTCGAACCTCGAAACAAATCTCCCGTGTTTGTGATTGCTCTCTCTCTATCTCTTACTTGTCTTTATATCTTGCATGCTAATATTGTCTTTATCTTTATATGCTTGATATATTGTGTGCTTAATTGTAATATGCTTGGGGATTGTTTGCTAACACTTGTATTCAACCAAGAGAGCCAACGTGACACCTCAACTCTTATCTAGAGGAATCTTGAGGAGTTAGTCCTGAGCCTTTCACGGGAAATCCGGCTACACTCTTGTGTTATACGTGATATTTAGGTTAAGAAGCTTTAATTTGCATAATAAGTTTTTATTCTGCATTAATTGACCATTAGATTAGCCATCACCTATTCACCCCCTAGGTGATTACACTCAGTAGCTGGAGCAACGTTTGGTTCTCCTTCACTCGCCACAGGCTCCGCGACCAGTTCCCTGGAGCTTGAAGCCATTGGGCTTTCCTTGTCCCCGCCAGTACCGGAGGGACCAGTATCAGCCACGCAACCCTCAGATTCATTGGAGATGACAAAGTAGCTGGCTTTGTCAACCTTCTTGTAGGTGAACAGAGGATCATAATAATCCCCTTATTCTCCTGCGACCTCATTTCCTATATCCCAAATTAATAAGTTAGTTGCACGAGAAGAAAAAAATCTTGCAAATAGGAACTAATCTTATCCAAACCTGGAGCAGCCTTTTCAATTGCTTGCTTCTGTGTCGATAGTTTTCATAACTAATGGGGCAGGAGGAGGAGCGACCACAACTGATTCGCTCTCTGCAACTTCGAGAGTATGGCGATGAGGTTTCTTCACCACCCTCTTCTTGTGGGTTCGCCCTTTCGCTTTCGCTTGAAGTGGATGTCGGAGTCTTCCTCTTCCTCCTCTTCCACCTCTACTTCTTTCATGGGGGTCATGCCTACGCCACCAGGAACATCCCAGCAACATTCTCGAAGCAAGGGCTTTCAGCGTCTGAAGCATGTCAGCGGCAGCAATAAACTCAGGATGTCTGGTACTCGGACTTTTTTGCCTTCCCTTTTGCAGTTACCTTCTGCTTCATCCGCTGAGAGATTCACTTCAAGCCGAAGGAGTTGATGATGAACCCAGTTGGCACAAAATTGGAGGTTATGTACCACTGGTAGAACCCCAAAGTCATTAGTAGGTTCGGGGTCCTCAACGGTATGCACAGCCATGCCTCGGTACAACGGCAATAAAATATCGCCAATCTCGAGCACCGTCGATCAGACTCCCCATGAAGGCCAAGTTGATGTTCAGATTACCGATGTGAAGTTGTTCGTATCCGAATTTACGAGCAAAAGGCTGGACACATATGGTTCCAGGTAGCAGATGTCTCCGCTCCAGTATACCAAATGAGAAGGCCTGATGCTGACTAGCCACTCAGTTCAATGATGTTCTACCATCTCCGGTATCCTTGAACTCCTCACCATAACCAGCATCTCAGATGTGGGGGAATATCGAAAAAGGCTGTACATGTCATGGCAACACAATACTTTATAGACCACAGCCACATAATTCCGTTCCCACGAGAACCCTTCGAACCGGCGAGGGTGCGCAAGCCGAACACCCTCTGGAGGCTCCTCCTGTGTTGGATGATCGCCGAACAATGTAGAGCAAACCATACCACCAAATATGTGTATGGCAATTCAATCCTGGGGTTCGGTCCATCGCGGGGTAAAACTGTTCCTTTCACCCTCTTCGTGGTGGGTGGCCAACAGAAGGCCTTCGTTAATGCACGAAGACCTCACTGTATGCAACAAACCTTTGCTGGGAGTAGCCCTAGAGAGCGACCGTGTACCAAGTGAACGGCCGGCAGTAGAGCTGTTAAGAGAATGGCATTGCTGGAAGGAGATACCATTACACATCTCTTCAACCAAACGATAGAAAGCTTTCCAAAAGTGCCTTTCAGGATATCGGTTGACGGGCCTGATGATGAAAACTCTTGAGAGTATCGCTCTTTTCGTAGATGTCATCGTCTTTTTCCAAAACGACATCTTTGTGGTCGTACTCCCTCATCATTCGGAGGATATCCTCCTCCACCACCCCGAATCGAGCTTCTTCCGGAGCATTCTCTAGGCTGGAAAACAAATAATCTTCCAACTCTTCAAGCTGCTCGAGCTTCCCTTGTAACCACCATACACATCCAAGCAGATGTAGAAGTGGCACATTAGCTCTCAGTAAGTCCCGAACAGGGCATGCTCTTACTTCTCCAATAGCGCCAACTCCGCTTCGCAGGAAAAATATTCCTCATAGGGAAGAGATCCCATTGGCAAGGTAGAGACCTCGCACATCTCGTGCATACCCAGTTCATCTACAGGAGTGAAAAAGTCCCTATAACTGGGTAGTACAATTCGAAGATGGCGCAAAAGTTCACTATGCTCATCTGAATGCCATAGCAGGTGGCCCCGACAGCTTCCGGAGTCCAAATCTCTCTTTGAAGTGAGCCAAGATATACAAAGTCAAGTCTCTCCACCAAGCCTTCGGAGGATGAATCCAACCCAGAGCCCTGAAGTCAGTAGCCAGATAATTGCCGCTGACTTTAAAAAACTGATTACTAAAAGTTTGGGCCATCACTGGGTTCTCCCTAACCGGGATATCTTGTAGAACGTTCCCAGGGTGTAGACTTAGTATACACTAAGGAGGGCCTGTCCTGGCGTAGCCGTGAGAGAAAGCCGTCAAAATTCTCACGTGGACCGAGTTAGTAGTCCGGGTCACCTGCCAGTTCATCTTCCTGGGCTTCATCTCACAATGGAAGGACAACGGGAAGTAGCGCTTGCTAGATGGAAGGTAATACTTCTCACCGTTCTGAGTGAAAATCCACTACCCTTTCCCGGCCAACAGCTGCTGCCCTGTGTCAGGCACCGCATCTCTGAACATAAAGCCAGGCTTCCGTTAAATTTTTCGGTCGCTGTCTTCTAGAGGCGCAGTGGTCAATATACTCCTCATGTGCGCTGATCTCTAGTATAAATCAGGGTGAGGCGATCGGAAGTGCTCCTTTCACTGAACAAGGAAGCCTGCCCCTGAAATTGCAGACTGATGTTCCCATCCAATCTCCTGGCTGATCTGAAAAGACTGTTCAAAGGTCCAGGAGTATAGTGCACTACAAAAGTAAAAAGAAAAAAATATGTTAGCCTATGAACAAAAAAAAGAGGGGAATGCAAAATTGCTAAGGCATAGTTTCACTTTTCAAGCGAAGCTAGCTTAGCATTAGCTTCGCCCCGAAGCTTAACTTCGCACTCTGCACAAAGACAGAGTACAGAAAGTAAAAAAATTGCTAAGGCATAGCTTCGCTTTTCAAGCGAAGCTAGCTTAGCATTAACTTCGTCCCGAAACTTAACTTCGCACTCTGCACAAAGGCAGAGTGCAGAAAGTAACAAACGTGTTGTGTGTGTGATCGTGGGAAGCATGTGTATGCCGTGGTTTGTGTGCATGCATAGGTGAAATTTGTTTCTTGCGAAACATGGATTCCAAACGTGTGTGATTCAAAGCACATTGGCTCAAAGTGGAGCCCAAACAATCAACACTCTTCTTTAACAAACTTATATCATTTGTAATAATAGAAAAAGAGGTGCATGCAATAGATACACTAGGTGGTGAAGCATGGCAGACATGTGTGTCAATATCATTTTTCAAAGATTTATTTTTTTAGAAATCAAATCAAATTCTTAGAAATTAAAGCAATTTTATTTTCAAAGTTTCATTTTTTTTTAAAACAAAATCAAAGTTTGAAGACAAAATCTCATTATTCTTCAAAACATCATTGCAATCATTTTTGTTTTTCAAAATTTCATTTTCTTTTAAGGCAAGGTCAAGTTAGGATTTAAGTGAGTCACGTTCACTTGAAATCTCATTCCTCTCTTGCAAAATCAAATCAAGTTTAGAAGACAAATTTTCATTTTCTTTGTTAAGTCCAAAACTTTTCTTTTTCAAAGCTTTATATTTTTCTAACAATTTTTCATAAACAATGGAAAGTTCTTCATTTAAACCATCGGCTTCAATATGATCATCGCCGGAAGAACTAGCACAATCATCTAGTTGAGTTTTCGAATTTACCTCAAGGGAGTCATTCCCTTATCCATGTAACAACGTTGTTCGGATTCATCCTCACTAGATTCCTTCTCTACAATGTTTGGCATTTAAAGCTTTGGAGAGGTCAAGGTGTTCCACACTACAAAGGCGGAATCACAATGAGAAATCATAGAAATATATTCTTTGTTCAGCGTGCTTCTAAGTGCCGTTAGGGCTTGTGCATTGGCCTCTATATGCTTGCTATTACCAAGATAGGATTTCTTGGTAGCGGCATGCAAGCCTAGGGTTTTTAGGTACATGGACATCCTAGCTTTCCAAACATCAATATTGGAGGTGTCATACATGGGAGGAGTCATGAAGTCCATGAGTGTGTGTAAACAATATAAGTGTGCAAATGCAAATCTAGATTAGCAACCAAAATCTCACTCCTAGGTGGTAAAACCTAATATCAGGAGCGTAGGCTCTGATACCAATTGAAAGTACACCTAGAGGGGTGAATAGGTGTAAGGCTAATCTAATGACAAATGATGCAGAATTAAAAACTAATTGTAACACACTCAGTGTAACCAAAGAGTGTAGCCGAATTCTCAGTGAAGGGCTCTGGACTATCTCCTCTAAATTCCTCTAAATAGCTCTCTTGGTTAAGCACAAGTATGAGCACACAATCAAACCAAGCATGTGTATGATATGAACAATGTGAAATGATGCAAGGCACATTATAAGAGAGAGAGAGAGAGAGTTAGAGAAAGTAGATCAAACACAAATACAAGGATATCTTTCGAGGTTCGAGCACCAACTCTACGTCCCCGCCTTCACATAGAAGGATTTCTACTAACTCGTCCTCCCATGACTTCCCACACAGGGAACCTCCACTGAGGATTTTGGGCAAATACAATTTGGGAGTACACAACTCCTCTCTCAAATACAACCTCTCACTAGAGGCAAAACACAACACAAATCACCTCTACACTTAGAGGGATAGGCATTTAGCCAAACAACTATCAACCTCACACTTGAGGGATAAGGCACAAAGCCACAACACCACAATCATCTCTTCACTAAGAGGGATACCAAAACAACCTCATCACCTCTCACTAGAGGGATACCAACACAATCATCTCTCACTAGAGGGATATCACAAATCATGGAGGGTTACAATACTTGGTGGTCTCTCTCAACCACAAAATTTTCCTACAAAAATAGATCTTAATAGATAGGATAGATAGATAGGCTCAAGTGTGAGAAAATAAAGTGTTTGGAAATAAAAACAACAAAGAAAAATACTTGGGAAAATCACAAGATAGATGTTGAAATAAAGATCAAAAACCAATTCCCAAATACTCTCTTTTTCTTTAAATTTTCCAACACTTTAAAACAAATGAAGATTGAACTTTTAAACCCAAAAACTCTTTTAAAACTCGTAAGTAAAACACTTAAGAAGATGAAGATTTTTGCTCTTGAAATTGTTAAAGAAACCGGCTCAAATGGGTGGGCATATATAGCCCCACAAAATTTCTGCCTGTTGGCAGCAGGAAAGGGCAGTTTTGCCCTTCCGGTCGACCGGCCCAACGGTTATTTTTATGACCGTCGCCCGCCCGGCTGATCGAGACTGGATACAGAGAGCAACAGCTCTCTGCCGGTCGACCGGCCCGGTCGACCGGGGCTATTTTCAGATAGCAGAGCTCTATGGACGGTCGACCGCCCGGTCGACCGGCCCACCAGCCCATGGTTGCGTGCACGTCGGTCGACCGGACCGGTCGACCGACTTCTGCTTCGGTCGACCGGTCCGGTCGACCGGCAGACAGCCAGGTCTAAGCTTATAGGGATTAAAAACTCGGGTTTTTATCTTCAATTAAATCTCATAAAATCACATAAATTTCACAAAAATCAGTTCTTATTAGATCTTTGAAATACAAATATGTGTGACAAAAATTCAACACATATCTCAAACAATTTGAATCATTTTTCTGATATTGAAATTTTGCCTTAAACCAAAATCCGTATTTTCCAAAAACTAGGATTTTGAAATGAAAATCCGATTTTTCCAAAACACATGTAAATACAAAAATATGATATTTAAACAACTTTGAAGCATATTGTATATGGATAGACTCCAATATACATGAAAGATATTATATCTATGTTTTTGACATTAAATACAAAAATAAGTTTTGTTTAAATACAAAACTCCAAACTCATGAAAAAGACTATCAAAATAAGTTTTTCAAAATAGATGAAGCATATGTATATAGAACAAATCTAATATACATTAAACCATGTAAACTTGTTTTGATTATATCTATTCATGAAAACTATATATATGAAAAATCGAAACCGGTTAAACCGAAAAACCAAACACATGAAACTTAAAACTTGTGTGTGTATTGTGAACTTGAGCATATCAACACTATCTACCTTTACAATGATCTAAAGAAAGTATTAAACTAAACAAACCGATGTCTTCTTGTAGAACTCCGTCTCCAAGTCGACTCGATTCAAACGTGATCCACCGAGCTTGACTCCATCCTAGTACTAGATGTGAACTTGACGCGTGAGCTCTTGAATCACCATGTGAAAACTCCAAAACACCTTTGTTGAAGATAACCACCTACTAATATCTGATCAAATATCTGAAACTAAATATCACAAGATTATTAGTAAACTATAACTACATGAGTTAATCATCATCAAAACTAGAGTGAAGGGCCTCTGGGCCAACAACTTGGTCCAAACTATGATCCAATGAGCTAGACTCCTCTTGAGTACTTGATGTGGTCTTAATGCACAAGCTCTTGAATCAATACGTGCTAGCTCCAAAACTTGACTTTAAATCCTTTGTTGAAGCTAAACACCAACTAAGATCTTGATCATATATCTGAGACTATTTAAACACAAGATCATTAGTACTATAACTACATGAGTTAATTATCATCAAAATTAGAGTGATGGGCTTTTGGGCCAACAGTTGTAACGGCTGTGATTGCTAGTGCTGGTTGGTTGAGATTACAGGCGGGGGAATCCGCCACTGTCTATAATTGCCCACGCTGAAAGGGGCGATGGAGCTGCGTAACGATAGACAGAGATCTCGGTAGACTGATATTTAAAGCTTCTGACTTGGGGTTGAAGACTTTTAGAATGGAAAAGACCTCGAGAAGGTAAAAACTTCAGAGTGGTACAGTGTGGCTTCGGACTGAGGACGTGTTCAAGGCAGAGGGTAGCTCAGGGATGGAAGAATCTTTAGGATGGAGGAATGTGACCTCTAGAAGGTTGGATGTGGCGGATACTCCAAATTGGACTCCGGGGTTGTGAATTTCTCAGAGAAATCTTTTGATAACTTGAACACGTGTCATCATCCTGATGGGGGTCAAATGATCACTACAAGATGCCTAAGTTGAAATGATCTATACCAAAAGTCAGTTCAAATATGAATGTCTTTGTGCAAACACAATTTGAAAATGTTGCGCCAGTGAGACCTGATTCACTGGTAAAAAGGATAAGAGCAAATTGTGAGGAGTCGTATATTCAAGTCCGAGACGATCTTATTTATCTAAAAAAATTTGAGTATCACATGCATGAAATAAGACATTTAAATGGTATATTAGTCAGGAAAAAGGGATTAGAAAATGAAAATCACTCTTGTACACACATATAGCTTCAACAAATGTATATGAAATAGATGCAACCCTTCATTGTTCAGTTGAAAATTTACTTGCTGGGGCAGTAAAACTCGTAACTCTGATTTGTTGACCAATCCAACAAGAAGAGCAATGACAAGCAAAAATTTGGCATTTTAGCATGATGGACAAAGGCTTTCAATTCACATAGCCAGCCCAGTGTATGAATCACTGGGAAGAACACAAACAGCCTACACTGAGAAGCAAGAATATGAAGTAGCCCGCGCGCACAAAGAAAGGCGACCGGCTCATGTACTCATTGCACTCACAAAGAAGCAATACACGAGGCACATTTTTTCCCAATTTCCTACACTAGTACAGAAGATGATTTTTTTCTTGATACAATTCAGAACAAAAGAACAAAAGAAGGCAAAAAAAAAAGGAAAAAAGAAACATGATAAGAGATAGCAATGCAGGTTGAACTCGTTAGTAGTTGAATACATCACATCAAGTCGTCACGCCTACTTTCCATTTTGTATCCTGACATTTTGTAACGTGGCTGGTTAATTCAGGCAAACTTTGAGAAAGTCACTGGCCGAAGCAGCTTTCGACTGTGGCGGCAGGCCATCTATCATGCACAGCTGTCTCCTGAGCTTAACAATATGTGCTTGCACCTGCCATAGTAATATAAAATGCACTCCTCAATGTTCTTAAATTAAAATACTGAAACAGAGTAGTGTGACACTGAATTACGATACTTCAACACTTGAACTTTCTGATCTGTTTGTTTATAAAAAAGAAGCCCATTCAGTTCATGACTTCATGTCTATGTCTAAAATGTTTGTTCGTTCATGTCTATGTCTAAAATGTTTGTTCATTGGATGTGAGCAATAATTTCGGCTCTTATAAACCCAATATCCCATATTAGAGAACCCATCTCGATGACCAACTATAACTCAGTCTTTCATGTTTAGCAAACCAAATTCTTTTATTTAAAAGAAGAGGGAAAGGAGAATTAAGATCAAAATTTCCCTTCATGCAATGCATCATGGGAAGTATCATCTATCTCCATTACCTAGAGGCTGAGCACATTGCATGCATATCTTTCCAAAAAGGAAAAAGAGCGCATACAATCTTATTGATCTCCTATAGTATCCATCAGTGAATTTATACATTTTGCAGCCAATTGACATTTGGTTCATTGTGATATAAGAGCTGCAATTGTCTCAGCTCTTCACGCTACCTTTGAATATCTTATACAAATTCTGGACACTAATCATTCTAGCATTTTTTTTTTTTTTTTTTTTTTTTTGGACATCCTTTTATCAATCTGTTTATAGCTGGATCATGCCAGGATATCCTTGTGTCATGCCACAAAATGAGGTATGATCTCTTATGAGTTTTTTGGGCTGTTTTAGAATCTAATATTTGAGTAACATAATTTCAAAACTTTATTTTGTAGGGAAAAGGTAATTCTGATCCGCAAAGCTGCAAAAGTAAGAAGGTAATTCAAAATATGGTGTCTAAACTTCGAATAGAAGCACCCAGAGATTTGATGACCTTGCAGCCAGATATTGATGAAGAGTTCCCACAATTGTATTTGCTAAAACAATGTATAATGGATTCCTTTTGACCCTCCTTGTCCAGTCAAAGTTACCCTTGCACACAAAGTTTGAAGAACCACTTCCTATTTGCAAAGACAGAGAACCGCAACCAAAGTTAACTGTGAGGCTCATTCCCTTCTAGACAAAGTCTGTCAGTTCAGAATCTTAATTCCTCCTCTTTGTCCAAAAGGGAAAGAGTCTAACTGTTAACTATGCTTGAGGTTCTCTCTCGTTGCAAATATGATACGGTTCTTCAAACTATGTTGAAAGCTCACTTCGACAGGACAGGGAGAGTCAAAAGAAACCACTTATACAGGTTTTAGCAAACATAATTCTGGGAACTCTTCATCACTATGGAGGCAAGGCCATCAAATCTTTGGGTTTCGATTCAAAAAGTAGACACAACATTTTGAATTACTCAAGTTTTTCTTATCAGAATTCCCTTCTTCGTACAAACTAAAGTGTTGAAATTATCTTACTAGAATGAATGAGTGATCAAACACATGCGCGCGCGAAATTATCTAACTAGAATGAATGAGTGATCACACACACATTCACGCGCGCGCAGAGAGAGAGAGAGAGAGAGAGAGAGAGAGAGAGAGAGAGAGAGAGATGGCTACTTATCTAAGGATTTGGAGCCAAATCTTTCCCATTTAAATTCTGTGATAGGCCATGTAATTCCACTCATTTTAAAGTTGATACCAAAAATCAAGTAAAATTAATTTTTCTAACTTATGCATCAAATAGCACAAATGGACGGCTGAAAATAGCATGTTTGTTAGATCCATGGTTTACGCTATGCAAATTCTTGATCCGAATCTTTGATGATTTGATCATGATCTGAGTACTAAAAATCCTTACAGACCAAGTTTTATTTGGTGTCAAATACTCTACACCATTAAAGTTTACAACTTGCTATTTTCACTCATTCATTTTGTGCTTAATTGATGCATTAGATAAGAAAACTCACTTTCACATGATTTTTATTTCTAGGCACTCTAAGCAATATGGATCAACTTTAATGGATGGGATCTTCAACATGTTAGTTTTGTGATTAAATTTGAATGGGAAGGATTTGCTAAGAGCCAAGTATGTATGGAACATTAGCTCCATCTCCATCCATCGAGTCCTAGAAAAAGAATAAGTCAATTTCCTTCTTTCCATTATGCAAAAGGGGCAATAGGCATGGAGGGGTTGGTCGGATGACATAAAAAAAATATTGAGGGTTGCTTTATGGTTTTTAGGGGATAGACTCCTTATCCAGGTAGGTGGCATTAAAATGTCATGGGCAATCCTGCAATACCATTACTCTTAAAATTGCTTTATGTGAGCTTAAAGACAATACTGAAATCCTTGTAAAAACGTAAAAATGTCTTTAGCTAATCAAGGATGTTGTATCTCTTAGAAGTACAAAAGGCACTTATCAGCATGTTGTATCTCTAGACAACGATATGTTATGTTGGGCTTGCTGTAGGAGTGGAAAAAGGCCTCACCTGGGTACATAATGAACGATGACAGCAAGGACAGTAGAGAAGAACCTGACACCACTGTTTAGGGGTGTCTCTAAGGGTGGTTATTGTTTAGCAATGGCCATTAGAGGACAAAGATGTACAGAGTATGACGGATTTGGAAAACAAGAGATTTGTTAAGGAGGCAAGTAATCATGAAATGGAAACATCAAGGCAGTGAACACTTGGCAAGGTGGCAAAGAGCCAGGCGCAAAAACTGCAGCATGACTGGTGTCTTGTGGAACATAGGAGAAGAGAAGGTAAGAGGACATGACGGATATAGCAAAAGATCCAATGGCTAAGAGGAACTAAATTAGGTTGGCAGCCTAGAAATTTTTGAGACAGGAAAAGTACATCTTTTTATACTGTATTTGCATTTGAATGTAAGAATTGCTTGCTTCTATTTAGATGTATGCCTTGCCTCCTCGTCATAACAAGATTTCAGCATGTAGTATGACCTGCACTGGTCATCACAATGTGTCTATTCTATCAAAAACTAATGACCTTATGAGCAATAAAGGAGTCACATACAGGTCATACACGTTAGCTATATGCACGGGAAGATCATGACTAAAGCATATAAATTCTAACCTGCTGTCGAGCGGCGGCAAGTTTTAGCAGCTCATCAGCCTCCGAAAAATTCATGAACCATTGACCAAGTGGATGATCCTTGGTGTCACCCCTTTTCTTTCACTGACATGTTCAGGACCTATAAAAACTAAAGTGTTGTTGCATTTTATTAGCTTAGAAGCGATGGAACACAATAATCAGAACATTTAATGCCATACCAGGTGGTGGCAAGTTAAAACTGGCAGGTAGCCTGGGAACAATTGCAGCTGGATGATTTTGAACTCTCAGAAAAAAGGCTTCCGATGGCTCAGAGAAAACAATCTCATCATAAGTTTCTACAACAACGGGTTTTTTCGTTGTCTGAGGTCCATTATCATCCTCAGGATATAGTTTAAGCTGATGGTATCTGCAAAATCATTAGCAAAGACCCAAGCTGGTTATGGCAGGTAAAGGGCAAAAGAAAGCAAGGTGCAATCTGATGTTTTTTTTGCAAAATTGATAAATAGAAAAGTGAATGTGATTCAACAATGTTCCATTGAAACTTACAAGTCCAATTGTTTGTCACAAACATCACTGTGAAAGAAGAGGGATATCACAATCTCAAATTCTCCCCAGCCGGACTCTGACAATTCAAAAGGTGTTGATTCAACAGACCTTGTCGGGTTGTTGAAACTAGGATGTAGTTGAAACACCGCACGTTTAATTATTACACTTAAATCCTCATTTCCTGCCCCACGAACATAAACAGTCCACTTATGGGAATGATACCTAATGAACAGCAAAGGTGAGTGCACACACTAATACTTAATCAAACGGCATATTATATACATAATACCATAAATCAACAGTTTTGTTAAAAGAGACTTTGCTTGAAATGAACAACTTACTCGCTAGCTTTTTACCAAGCCAGAATGCTATAGTTCCATATACAATTGGGAAGCTGATTTCCACATCTTTGAGCTTTTTGCTCTGATTCTACAAAATAAAAGAAATGAAACTGATAATTAAACTATAAAATTGAGATCTTTGTTGCATTGACATGGATAAGGGAAAAGGATTTGACACGACACATGTATGCGGATGCTAGAGATCTTGAAAACCTTAGGGTACATATTGTTAGGTAAGTGGCAAAAATATAAGCATTTTCTATGATTTTTTTTATCATGATCCACAAATCACTCATTTCAAACATAAAGATTATATATTAAATATTATATTATACTTCAATGAATGAACGTTATATTATATCTAATATCTCATGTTGAAATGCAGCTTAAACTATCTTTTAAGTTACCATATTTTCACAAACAATTTTAAACCAAAAAAATGAAAGAACAAGCATATCTCACTGTCTAAAAGCAAATCAACGAAATTTGAACGATTGTCAGTAGAGTGTCTGACCCAGAGTCAACTTGATCAAAGAAGTATCCTGCAACATAGATTGAGATGTCCCATTTAGGTTGAAAAAGAGAACTGTGTTTTGATTCAATTTTCACATAACTAAAAAATTAAATAGTTTTCCTTTTCTTCCGTGATTCTTTTAACAAATTCTTCCTCTAAACAAAAGAGTGTTAAGTAATAAAAGAATATTTAAGATGCATTTCTCTGCAATCAGCCATCTTTTACCTAATTGTGTCACCTCAATTATTGTGCCTCATAGCATGCATCGTCACAAATAGTAACTGATTCTGAGAAGCGCAGGGCTCACTAAAGTTTCAAACTTTATAACTACCAAAGAGTTTTATCGTACTTAAATGTGCCAGTGACGCGGAATCTTCGCTTATGAAGCTCGACAGCCATGCATAGAATCTCATGTGCAAATATCACATATTTTCCACAAAGTTGAAAAAGCCACAATTGGGGACATTGAAAGTGAATCAGGGACTACTGGGCAACAAATTGAACGAGCAAACAAATCCATCATGCTTAAACCCTAACCCTAACCAAAAGATATGCGGGCACTTATTTGACCTCGATACTCTCTTCAAATCACATACCCGATTCAAAAAAAAACCTGTTAATTGGACTCGGTCAATACTATGTAGAATCAGCGGTAGGCGCTTACCTGGTGTACGGCAACTTTCTTTCCATCGGCATGGACCCGGCCGCCGCCGCCGCCGTCTCCGCCGCCCTCTTTCTTCCCAGCAAACGTTAGGTTTCGATCAGAAGGAAGCGGATCTGGGGGTGGAGATGGGTACGGATCGAGAGTGACAGAGGAGAAAGAGATGATCGAGGGGGCTGGGGAATGGGGAGGACTTCGACCATAAGATCCGAACCCGCTAACTTCGGGTCGGGTTGACCGGCCCGTTCAAGATTACCGCTCTTTATCCTTTCGGTAAATTGCAGAAAACCACGCTATGCTATCAGGGGCTCTGCATTTTACCCTCCTACGCTATGAAAAACTCTTTGAATGTAACTTCTGTTATGTTTTTCATCAAGGGAGGTCACGAGATGGCCATAAAACACACTATCAGTATTGTTAACGCCTACTAAAGTTATGTGCATCTCTTAACTACTATTAAAATTGTGTTTAAATTATTAATTTAACTTAACATAAAGCCACTTTAATTTTTTTCCCTAAAAGTCCACCACTATCATTCCCTCCTCAAACCACCAGCGTGTCCTCCTCCTCGAAGCCACCTCCACTCTCTCTCTTTTTTTTCTCCTCCTCAAACTCCCATCATCATCACCTTTTCCTCCTTCCTTTCAACCTATCACCTGTTGTAAATGAAATTGATATACTCTGATACCGATTGTTGCATGCATAACCCGGGATATCATACTTACTATGATACCAATAGTTAGAAGATACGGAGATCCCCACCGACGATCTTAAGCACGAAATGAGATCGATTACCTTGAGAGCACAAGATAAATATTAAAAAAATATAAGAAGAAGAACACACAATTTAACGTGATTCGGCCCAAATTTGGCCTACGTCCACAGGGAAAGAGCTTTATTAATAAATTTGATACAAAGAGGTCTAACCTTCCTCTTGATGACACAAGAGTATTCACCTTCCCCTTGATTATACGACTAGATTACAAGAGTATACATTCACTCTATGCACCTTCACCTTGTCCCTCTCTTTCTGTAACGCCCCGATCCTGGCGGATACGGAGACATTACTGCAACGTATATACGTAGGTCAGAACTACCCTCACGTATATACGCTAAGCATCAGTACAAGCAAGAATCAGAGTACGGAAGCAAGTGGTGCATTATACATTCCAACACATGAGTACAATTACAAAGTTATCACCAGAGGTGATCCAATATTACTTGAATATTACATCACTGATATGCGCAATTGCGAGATTACAAGGAGATATACAAGAATGAATAGTACAAGGGCACTCACGAGTTTACAAAAAGGAAAACTCGAGAGGCACACAGGGGGCCTGGAAGGATAGAGCTTCGGATGATCTGCTGGAAATCCACGCTACCGCTGCGCTACTCTGATCAGCAACAGGGAGAATCCACACGCTCCAAGCTCCATGACCTGGACATGAGAATCCAGGGGAGTCAGATGAAACTCCCCAGGCGAGTGGTGATACTAAAGCCAAGTGGCGAGCAAGGGTAAGCACATGTATAGCGATAAAACCAAATAAAGTCGAGGACGAGCAAATCTGGTTGTATGGTTTCAGATCACGACTCCATAAGACTAGTACGTCGAAGGAATAATCCAAACAAGGAAACCCTCATCTATATACCTTTATCTCATGTCACCATAATCCAAGCACATACAACCCGACTATACTCAGGGCATGGTAAGAAAATGAACAGGAGGCAGGTGGATACAAGGAATAAAGCAGAGCATGAGCAGTTAATACTATAATACTCATAAAGCCGGAAATCCGAAGTAAAATCCAGGACAAGCAAATATGATAAGGCATATCACAGATTCATAGCCGTTTAAGCTGCAGGCTTCAGTATGCGTCCCATTCCACATACCTCTACTTACAACTTAAAGAGCCGGTTATTATCTTGACACTTTATTATTACTCGTCTTACCCTGATATCTAGCTATGTGGACTAGCGTCCCAGCACACATAGATCCATATCCGAGTAAAGCAAGGTTGTTATTGGAAACCAGCGGGGGTATCAACGAACTATGTTTACAGTGGGTCCCGTACATACCCGGGACCACGGCCCAGGATTGTTCCGTTGCTTGGTGGACGGAACCAGCCGCAAGGCTAACAGGAGGGACTTATGTATGCCCTTATCATGATGGTACCAGGAAGGAGGGAGCCAGCTCTCCCCTCGGTCGCCTGGAGGCCCACAGGTCAGACCGGAAGTTTTAGTTGCACAACATGCCTAATACCACTGTAAACACGAACACATATTGATAGCCGCATGTTTCCCCCGACCCGATGCAAGTTGTTCCTTTTATGATTTATTAGATGATTATCAGATTCCGGGAATGAGCAAGAGCAAGTCAGGAATATCAGGAATACATGTATATCAGGAGTACTGGTTCGTACTATAAAGTATCACATGTGCAACAGGAGTACAGTTGTACTATCAAGATGTCAGGTCATCATTCCCGTTATCGTGATAATCATGAGAGTCAAGTGTGTCATGCCGGGTGTCAAATGATAGTATGACAAGATGGAGATATTAGACAGGCAACCAGTCATGTCAAGAGATTGATAACAATCCGGTGGCAAGTCATATCATAACAAGAGGTCTTGCCAAGGTAGCAGGTCTGATGTTAGGTGATAACACATCAGCTGACAAGTGATATACATGTGTTAAATAGTAACATGCATAAATGACAGGTATGAAGAAATGGCACGGTGGTAGAATAGTAGCAGAGCACAACCAAGCAGAGCTGAGCAAGCTGGAAGTACAGACAGCAAACAGTATTTAACACTGGAGCGTCTGGCGAGGTTACCGGAACGACTCGACTGAAGTACGAGCAGTAAATCCGGCAGCAACTCGCCTAGACGAATCTAGCGGTAAAGTGCTGAACGCTGATCATGATAACCAGGCGGAGCTGAACAAACTGGAGGCACAGGCAGCGAACAGAGTTTAGACACTAATGCGCTCTGCGAGGTTACCGGAATACTCGGTCTAGGATACGAGTAGAAAATCCGGCAGCAACTCGCCTAAACGAATTTAGTGAATAAAGCACTGAACGCTAAGCATGCTCACCAGGCGGAGCTGAGAAACCTGACGATCCCAATCACGCCTCTTTCGAGATAGTGAGGGACCGGAGGCTGAACTGAGAGACCTGCCGGTCCCAATCACCTCTCTTTCGAGATAGTGAGTGACCGGAGGTTGAAGAGCCCGGAAGCCAAGTATGGTATAAGGAAGTACAATACATCACAGGCATGGTATATGTGCAAGGATGAAACTACTCTAGTACAAGCATTCGTCACAGAGCAATACATGTCCAGATATTGGCACTCGGCCATACACAAATACAGGGACTCAGCCCAATACATGAAAACATGGAATAAAGTACATGTCGACCCGACGAAGCGGGGAAACCCAAATGGAGGCGAGAGTGAGGACACTCGCCTAAATCACCGGAAAGCCGAAAAGTCTGGAATCCATGGAACTCGCGCACGCGCCATAAAATATGTAGAGAGAGAAAGTGAAGAGGAGAGAGAAAGAGTTAGAGAGAAATCTAGAGAGAGAAAGGGACACAGGGAGACGCGGGCTTTGAAAGTGAGACGCGGGAGCGCAGACGCGGGAGTCGCGTCGCGGGAATAGCAGACGCGGTAATCCCAGACGCGGGAGTCGCGTCACGAGATTAGCAAACGTAGGAATCACAAACGCGGGAATAGCAGACGCGGGGTTCGCGTCGCGGAGGTGCCATAACGCGAGGCTCGGGGCCTGCGTTTAAGTCAGGGCATGAGAACGCGGACGCGAGGATAAACTCCGCGTCACGCCAACAAGGATAGAACACAGACGCGGGCACTTAGCTTCGCGTCGTGCCGATACAATAACGCGAAGGCCGCGTTGAAGGAGGTCGCCTGCACGCGGGGGTGAGATCCGCGTCAGCGAACACAACAGAGAGAGACCGGGAGTTAAGGAGAGAGAATCAATCAGGGGAGAGAGAAAGTCAAGAGAGAGAGAATCATGAGAGAGAGAGTGAGCACAGGTGAGAGAGAGAGAGATCCAGATCCAGGGAGAGAGAAACAGAGAAGGATGGGGGGCTGCTGCCCCCCCTTCTGGTTCCCGCGCACAGCGTCCCCCCTTCTGGGGGCGCTCGGCCTGGCCGCCGGCCAGGTGGCGGCGCCGGGCGGCGCCGGCCACCGGCAGAGGAGGAGGGGGCGGCTGCCCCCTCAACAGAGTGAAGGAGGGGGCTGTGCCCCTCCAGCAGAGAAAAGAGAGGGGGCTTGCCCCCCTCTCAGGCCGCGCACAGGGGGCCCCTGGTGGCCCCCTGGTCGCCCGCGACCGCCGGCAGGCCGCCGGCGGCGCCAAACTGGGGTGGCGCCGGCCACCCCGAGGAAAAGGAGGAGGGGGCTGCTGCCCCCTCCACAACAGCGCACGGGGGGGCGCGAGGCCCCCCGGCCGCGCCCAGGCCGCCGGCCGCGCGCCGGCGGCGGTCTGCCCACGCCGGGGCGCCGGGGGAGGAGAGGCCGGCGGCGGAGATGGGGTCGCCGAGGCCGGATCAGTGGGAGGAAGGAAGGGAAAATGGAAGAAAAGAAAAAGAAAGAAAGGAAAAGTAAAGGAGAGGGAAAGGAGGTGGCCGGATTTTGGGGGGTCTCTCGCCGGCGTCGTGGTGGCCGGAGGCGCCGGCGATGGTGGTGGTTGGGTGCTGGTCCTCTCTTGGAGGAGAAGAGGAAGAAAAGAAATGAGAAGAGGGGAAGAAGAAAAGAAGGAAAAAGAAAGGAAAAAGAAAAAAGGAAAAAGGAAGTGATGGAGATGGGATGGATGGGAGAGGGAATTAAATGAGGGGGTGTCTCCCACGTGGGGGAGATGGCTGGATCGGTTGGAGGGAAAAAGAAAAGGAAAGAAAGAAAGAAAGAAAAGATTAAATAATATTATAATATGGTCGCGAAATATCGATTGTTCCAGAAAAATCCCCAAAAATACTCGGAGGTAGAAAACATCATCCTGAGGAATAATATGAAATCGGTTTTCCAAAATAAAATCCCGTTTTCAAATTAAAAATCCGAAAGTCAACCGCCGATACCGGCCGATACCGACTCCGGTGGAATTTTCATAAATTCATAAAATCCTCAGAAAAAGTATTTAGGTAGAAAATATGATTTTAAGGAATAATGCCTAAAGACACTTTAATAATTCCAATTAGTTTGTAAATTAAAAATCCAGGAATCGGTCAGCGGCACTGGTCGACACCGGTTTTGAAGATTTCCAATTTAATTCAGGAAAATTCCAAAAAATCATAGAAAATCTAGAATATTGGAAAATGATGTTCAAAACTGAAATCGGTCAAATCGGATTAGTAGAAAGACCAAATCAAGCGGAGCACTGGGTTCGGGCCCCCGGTTCAGACTAGGGCCGACTCCGAGTCCACGAATCCAAATCCAAGACAAAACGTTCATATAAATAGTTCGTAATACAAAACAAATACCGAAGGTAAATCGAAAAATACGATCGAAAACCTGAATACGTAACTAAGTACGTATTCCGGGAGTGGGGTGTTACACTTTCTTGGCTTTTTAGAGCCTTCTTGGCTTTTTAGGGCCTTACATTATTGTTCATCATAACTTTCTTCTGCTTTTCAGCTCCACCTAAATACTAAGTTACGACCTTTTATTTATAATATTTTATAATACAACTCCTATTTGTACTATGAAATGATCTTGGCCATTGAATGCTTGAAGAATCTTGATCAATTCTATTAGGAGTTGATCTCCTTGATCTAGAAGAATTCTAAACCCTTTAATCTTTAGAAACAAATCTTCATTGAATAGGAATTGAATCTTATTCATACTCCTCCAGAAAAGGAAATTCGCAATCACCTGAAAAGGAAACTACTTCACCTTGATTTGCTTCTTCTGCTTCAAGTCATCGTCTACTCCAACTCAATTGGATTTTCTTAGACTCTCTCCTCTTAATAAATAAGGCAAAATCCTAACAATCTCCACCTTGACTTGTTTTTTAAGCCTTTAGTAAAACGACTTGAGATTTTAGATTACTACCTTAATTCTTTCCTTAGTTGTAACCATGTCGTGAAGTCTTTAACCTGCCCCCTCTCCCAGGGCCTTTGTTGGATTCATCGCCATGCCTTGGGCCATGTCAAACTTACCCGAATGCACCTTTTATTTAGTCATCCTGCAACACTTAGGCCCGTTGCAATTTTCCTTAAAGCTCCACATCGAAGTGAGCTCCCTTCAAGCTTTTAATTGAAACTCCGTGACCTAATTTCTTTCCTTTAGCTTGCATTGTATCACTGCCGCCACAAGCAAATTTCGCTTTGTGACACCTTCCCGACCATGAGGCCCTGTCGGTCTTGAGGCGATTTGCCTCTAATTCTGTTATAGGCTTACCAATTTTACACGAACATGGTCAAGGGCTTGTCGTGCCATGGTCTTCCACCGATCACTTAGTAATGGTCAACCTTCCATCGATGTTTAAATCTTGAGACTCACCGTCTTCAAATAACTGTCATGGTCTTACTGAGCTTTCCCGTCACACACTATCATGGTCTTCTTTGCATCAATCAAGGCTATCATCCACTATTGCATTGATGTTTGTCAGATCTATTACCCTACGATTGATGATCTTCAAACCTGATAGATCCACCAATACCTGTAATAAACTCACCTTGTGACGACTAGCTTGTCATAACTTTGACCGTGATCTCTGTCGATTTCTTGAACCAATCTGCACAGAACCTGCATTAGACATTAGAATCTCCTCGATCTGCACCCACCATTGCATCCAGAATGTTGAAAACATAGGGTTCAATACCTTGATCGTCTGATTCCGACTACGATTGCACGATCTACCTTCTGGTCAATCTCGTTCATTGATCGTCATCATCACCTTCCGTTATTTTTTTTTGACTTGTTTCCACTGCGAGACTCCATGGGATGCCTTGTGCGATCCCTCCATGAGCTCGTCGAGCTCGTCTTGCCTTCCGCCATTGGCGATGATCCAATCATCATCTCCGTGTCTACCGTGTTCAGATATGAGCATCATTGAGCCTTGACGACTCCACCTTGATCAATATACTCCAAAAGTCATTGATCTTTATGTTAGAACAAATCTGAACTTTCTTTTTGTCTTCTTCATCTTGATGTCTCCGCTGAACTCCGTCAACTTGATATCTTCTTCATCTAGAGAACTTAAGTCTTGAACGAACACCAACTGCTCTGATACCATTTGTTGTAAACGAAATTGATATACTCTGATATCAATTGTTGTGTGCATAACCCAGGATATCATACTTACTATGATACCAATAGTTGGGAGATATAAAGATCCCCACTGATGACCTCAAGCACGCCATGAGATCGATTACCTCGAGCACACAAGATAAATATTAAAAGATATAAAAAGAACACACAATTTAACGCGGTCGGCCCAAACTTGGCTTACGTCCACTGGGAGAGAACTTGAGAGAGCTTAATTAATAAATTTGATATAAAGAGATCTAAATTTTCTCTTGATGACATAAGAGTATTCACCGTCTCCTTGAATCTACGCCTAGATTACAAGAGTAAACCTTCACTCTATGCACCTTCACCTTTCTCCTTTCTTTTTGCCTTTTTAGCGCCTTACATTGTTGTTCACCGCAACTTTCTTCTGCTTTTTTGCTCCACCTAAATCCTAGTTTACAACCGTTTATTTATAGAATTTTACAATACAACTCCTATTTGGACTATGAGATGATCTTGGCCATAGGATGCTTGAAGAACCTTGATCAATCCTATTAGGAGTTGATCTCCTTGATCTAGAAGAATTCTAAACCCTTTAATCTTTAAAAATAAATCTTCATTGAATAAGAATTGAATCCTATTCATACTCATCCTGAAAAGCAAAGTCGCAATCGCCTGAAAAGAAAACTGCTTTACCTTGATTTGCTTCTTCTGCTTCAAGCCATCGTCTTCTCCAACTTAATTGGATTTTCTTGGAACATCATCTCCTTTTGAAAACCAAGGCAAAATCCTAACATCACTACTTAAAATACACCTAAGGGGGTGAATAAGTATTTTGTTAATCAAATACAATTTTAAAACTAATTATGATTAATTATGCAAACAGTCACTCAAAACAAGAATTGAAGCCGAATTCCCCGTGAAGGGCTCTAAAACTTCTCCTTTTTTGATTCCTATAGATAATAAGTTGAGGTGCCCAATTGCCTCCTTATTGAGATGAGTATAGACCGATAATGAAAGTGATAGAATAAAAGAAATTATAGAATGTAAGATGAATAATTACACGAGTATAAAGAAAATGAAAAACAATAGAGAGCAAGACACAAGCAATCGCAAACACAAAAAAATTTGTTTCAGAATTCGAGCCACTGCTCTACATCCCCGCCTTCACTACTATGAAGGATTTCACTATCCTCTAAGGGATCTTCCACAAATGGGACCTTACACAAAGGAATTACAACTTGGTCTACACAAGACCGGAGTACACAACTCCACCAATTCAACCCTCTACACAAGAGGTAGCACAAAGCCAATTGAGGTTATAAAGCACTTGGTGATCTAATAAGACCACAAACACTCTCTCTTACAACTTCCTATAAACTAGAATATGAAGTGTTGTTCAAGAAGTTAAGTGAGAGATAAAATTCAGTTAGAAAGAATAGAGGAGTTTTAAAACCAACTGAAATAACTTTGGAAAGAAAGAACTTGAAGATTAAAAGCTAGAAAAACTTCCTCTTTTGAAACAAAGTTGGAAAATTTGTAACTTGTATGCTTTTCTTGTCTAAAATCAGAACTCATAACCCATATGTATAGACAATGAATAAATATCATATATAAATCATACCAGGTCATTTGGGGTGTGTTTAGTCACTTGGAAACCAAAAATGCCTGTTTGAATTCACTAAAATAAAACAGATTCAAAAACTAGCCGTTATGGCCATCTGGCAACATGTCGGTCGTCCGGCCGGTCGACCGACAGGTCATCCAGAAAAAAGCCGCTAGCTCCGGTCGACCGGGCGGTCGATCGCTCGTTATTTAAAAAGAAAATTTTAAACTGTCGGTCTACCGACCCGGTCGACTGACCCCAATCGAGAGTTAGGGGTCGACCGATCCGTCGACCGGTCGATCGACCGACAACGTGCACAAACGTGCACACCCCTGGCCAAAGGGCTCGGTCGACCGCTTGGTCGACCAATCTGGCCTGCAATGTGCACCAGTCGACCGGGCGGTCGACGGTTCTGGTCTGAAATAGTTTTATGAATGAATTTTGAATTTCAAATAATTTTTAAAATATTTTGTATTAGTTTAAGGGTAATGTAGCAATATATAGGTGACGAAATACATGTTCTAAACTTGTTCAAAACCAACCATGCAAAATACTGATAAACCAAAAATTGTATTTTATGAAATCGTGTATTTTGTGACTTCTTGAGCATTACTATTATATTATACACTTTAACAAACTAACATCTTACAAGGTTATAGGTGACTACAAGATCTTCAACTAAGCTTCTCCTAAGTGACATTGAGTGCTTTGAGCTTTGATCCCATATTTGAGTCTTCTTGAGTTTCCAACACCTTCCTTTACAGGAAGAAAACTCCTTAAATACTTAGAACCCTGAGATAAACTTAAACATTTGAACTTGATTAGTACAAATAATGATATGTTTTGTTATCATCAAAACTATAAAACCGGGTGATTATAACTGTAACACCCCGCTCCCGGAATACGTACTTAGTTGCGTATTCAGATTTTTCGATCGTATTTTTCGATTTACTTCTTGTATTTGTTTTGTATTATGAATTCTTTATATGATAGTTTTGTATTGGATTTGGATTCGTGGATTCGGAGTCAACCTTAGTTTGAACCGAAGGCCCGATCCCAGAGTATTGCTCGGTTTAGATATTCTGGTATTCTGATTTGACCGGTTTCAGTTTTAAACATTGTTTTCCAATATTCTGGATTTTATATGATTTTCTGGAATTTTCCTGAATTAAGTTGTAAATCTTCAAAACCGGTGTTGGCCAGTACCGTTGACCGATTCCCGGATTTTTAATTTACAAACGGATTGGAATTACTAGAAGGGCCTTTAGACATTATTTCTTAAAATCACATTTCCTATCTAAATACTTTTCCTGAGGATTTTATGAATTTATGAAAATTCCACCGGTGTCGGTATCGACCGGTATCGCCGGAAGATTTCAGGATTTTTATTTTGAAAACTACTTTATATTTTTCGAATCTGATTTCACCAAACATCTTAGAATAATATTTTCTATTTTTGGGGATTTTTCTGGAACAGTCGATATTTCGCGGCCATATTATAATATTATTATTTTTTCCAATCTTTCTTTTCTTTCTTTCTTTCCTTTCTTTTCTCCCACCAACCGCAGCCCACTCCCCTCCACGTGGGCCCGGTCACCTCCCCATCACATCCCCATCACCATCACACTCTCTCTCCTTTCTTTCTCTTTTTCTTTTCTTTTTAATTTCTTTTTCTTCATTCTCTTCTTCTTCTTCTTCTTCTCCTCCAAGAGAGGCCAGCCCAGCCGATTCCCCCTCGCCGCCGGCGCTCCGGCCAAGTCGCCGGCGAGGACCCCATCTCCGGTGGCCGAGCCTCCTCACCACCATCACCAACCACCACCTCCATCTCACTCCTCCTCAAAAAAATCATCAAACCCATCTCCTCCTTCCCCTCTTCTCTTTGGGGTGGCCGGAGCCACCCCTGGTTTTGGGCGCCGCCGGCGGAGGCCGGCGGCCGCGGGCAGCCAGGGGCCCACCTGGGCCCCTGTGCTTGGCCGGAGAGGGGGGCAAACCCCCCCTCTCTTTTTCTCTCTGTTGAGGGGGGCAACAGCCCCCTCTTTCCTTGCTGGAGGGGGGCAACAGCCCCCTCCTGTGCTCTGTTGAGGGGGGCAGCAGCCCCCTTCTCTTGTTTACTCCCCTGGATCTCTCTCTCTCTCTCTTGGACTCTCTCACTCTCTCTCCTGAGTCTCTCTCTCTCCCTTGGATCTCTCTCTCTCCTGTCCTCTCTCTCTCTCTCCTTAACTCCATGTCTCTCTCTCGGTGATTTGCCGACGCGGATCTCACCCCCGCGTGCGGGCGACCTCTTTCTAACGCGGCCTTCGTGTTACTGTTTCGTCACGACGCGGGGCTAATAACCGCGTCTGTGATCCCCTCGTGCTAACGCGACGCGGACCCAACGACCGCGTCTGCGTTCTCCTCGCGTCCTGATTTGAACGCGGGTCTCGAACCCCGCGTTTGTGGTATCTTCGCGACGCGACTCCCGCGTCTGTGATTCCCGCGTCTGCTATTCCCGCAACGCGACTCCCGCGTCTGTGATTCCCGCGTCTGCTATTCCCGCAACGCGACTCCCGCGTCTGTGATCGCCGCGTCTGCTATTCCTGCGACGCGACTTCCGCGTCTGGGACCCCCGCGTCTCACTTTCTAAACCCGCGTCTCCCTGTGTCTCTTTCTCTCTCTAGGTTTCCCACTCTTTCTCTCTCCTCTTCACTTTCTCTCTCCTCCTAAATATATATTATTATATTTATGGCGCGTGCACGAGTTCCATAGATTCCAGACTTTTCGGCTTTCCGGTGATTTAGGCGAGTGATCTCGCTATCCTCTTGCCTTACTATTTTATTGGTTAGGCGAGTGTTCTCGCTCTCGCCTCCATTTGGGTTTCCCCGCTTCGTCGGGTCGACATGTATTTTATTCCCTGTTCATGTATTATGTATTGGGCTGAGTTCCTGTATCTTTGTATGGCCGAGTGCCAATGTCTGGACATGTATTGCTCTGTGACGAATGCTTGTGTTATTCTTGTTTGTGTAGTACTAACATTGCAGGTACTCTTGTACCGCCTCCGGGTTATGCTCACTCCTAGGCTGGCTACCCAATGGTTTAAAGCCGCACCCTTGTTGGTTTCGTGGTAGCTACTAAGAGTGCTCCTAAACTCCGAGCGTACTTTAGCCTCCGGGCTTCCGCCCACTTCCTCATAAGAGGAGTGCGCTTAGACCAACAGGTCTTCTTGCTCCGCCTGGTAGGCACGCTTAGCGCTCAGCGCTTTAACACTAGACTCGTCTAGGCGAGATGCTGCCGGACTTTCCACTCGCAGTTAGCCGAGTCGTCCCGGTAACCTCGCTAAGCGCTTTAGTGTTAAACACTGATTGCTGTCCATGCTTCCAGCTTGCTTAGCTCCGCAACTACTTTACCACTTGCCATGCTATATGCGATACCCGATACCAGTTCACTGACTCATGTTATACCACCTGTTCCCGGTTAATCCTGAATGGAACTAAGTGCCACACGGAACAAAGTGCCACATCACACACATGGTGGGGGCCACCTCTTGAATCTGTGGGGGCCACCTCTAGAATCTATTCCCCTCAGAACAAAGTGCCACATGGAACAAAGTGCCACACCACACATTGGTGGGGGCCACCTCTTGAATCTGTGGGGGCCACCTCTTGAATCTGTAGGGCCATCTCCTGCCTGTACCTGACCTGTTATCCTGAATTCTATGCAGTGACCTGTACTCCTGAACTCCTGATCATGTCCTGCTCCTGTTATTCCCGTGAATTGATACTTGCTTGATAAATTATACTAATACAACCTGCACCTGGTTTGGGGGAAACTGATGGGCCCTGATTAATCATGTTTATGGTGGTCTTATCGAGCCACGCGTGGCCAAATACTGGGGATCACCTGGCGGCCACCAGGGATTCCGTGGGGTGTGCTGGCACCCCTACTCCTGATTATTCCTGCCGGGTATGCACATGCCCTAGACCTATTTCTATGGGATCTGCGATACTCTATTCCTGTTCGGGCGTCCATAAGTCCCGGTACCTAGCGGTACGTTCCGGCTCAGCACCGGATACTCCTGAACCGTTGTCCCGGGCATGTACGGGGCCCATCCGAAACATGATTCATCGAACTTTATCAGTTTCCAAATAACTGGCTATATAAGTTGTGAGTGGAAGTATGTGGAATGGGACACATACTGAAGCTTGGAACTTAGGCGGCCCCAATAATAATAATAATAAGCTATGTGAATCTGTTGTGTTGTTTTGTAACTCGGATTGTATGCGCTTGGATTACGGTGACATGAGATAAAGGTATATAGATGAGGGTTTCCTTATTTGGATTATTCCTTCGATGTACTAGTCTCATGGAGCCTAACCTAAGTGTTTACGATTGGTTTTGCTCGTAATCGGTTTTACTCGGTTTTATCGGTTTTTATCGGTTTTATATTAGTTTAGGAGATATCGAGTGATGCCTGTTATGACTCTTGTTATCCCTGTCATGATTCCAGCTATGTATTCCTGTTGTGACTCCCTTTATGCCTGCTATGCACTCCTGTTATGACCGTTGTGTGATTTGCCACAAATGCTTTCATCGGGTTCTATAACAGAATCCCAGTTTTATGATTATCATGCTATACCTGTTCACACCTGCTTATACATGCTCTTGTTCACGGCACAGTTTTCAATACATGATTATGGTTCGGTTTTATCGATACACATGTGCTTATCCTTGCTCGCCATTTGGCTTTTGCTTCACCACTCGCCTGGGGAGTTTCATCTGACTCCCCTGGATCCTCATGTCCAGGTTATGGAGCTTGGAGCATGTGGATTCCCCCAGTTACTGATCAGAGTGGCGCAGCGGTAGCATGGATCTCCAGCAGACCGTCCTGAGCTCTATTCTTCCAGGCCCCTGTGTGCCTCTCGAGTTTTCCTTTAGTAAACTCGTGAGTGCCCTTTTTACCGTTTACTCCTGTACATCCCTTGTATTCTCGCAATTGCGCCATTCTGGTGATGTAATATTCATGTAATATTGGATCACCTCTGGTGATAACTTTGTAATTGTACTCATATGTTGGAATGTATAATGCACCACTTGCTTCCGTACTCTGATTCTTGCCTGTACTGATGCTTAGCGTATATACGTGAAGGTACTTCTGACTTGCGTATATACGTTGCAGTAATGTCTCCGTATCCGTAGGATCGGGGCGTTACAGGGTGGTATCAGAGCTTAGGCTCTACATCCTCAGTACGTCCAGACGGCAAATTAATGGTAAAGAAATTTGCAACTGGAATGCATGAGTCCTGGTTATACATTCCAACTACAAGTGCAGAGTTATCTATTCTTTCTTGATCATTCTTCCTTTGATTCCTAATCTTTTCCATCCTTCCCCTGTTTTGGTTTTTCGAAGCCTTTATACCAACTTAAGATATGGATAAACTAGTATCTTGATTGGTATAATTCCACCCTTGTCCCCTTTGTGTTCATTTTACCCCTTATCGAAATTGCGAGGACGCAATTTTTTGTAAGGTGGATGGAATGTAACACCCCGCTCCCGGAATACGTACTTAGTTGCGTATTCAGATTTTTCGATCGTATTTTTCGATTACTTCTTGTATTTGTTTTGTATTATGAATTCTTTATATGATAGTTTTGTATTGGATTTGGATTCGTGGATTCGGAGTCAACCTTAGTTTGAACCGAAGGCCCGATCCCAGAGTATTGCTCGGTTTGGACATTCTGGTATTCTGATTTGACGGTTTCAGTTTTAAACATCGTTTTCCAATATTCTGGATTTTATATGATTTTCTGGAATTTTCCTGAATTAAGTTGTAAATCTTCAAAACCGGTGTTGGCCAGTACCGTTGACCGATTCCCGGATTTTTAATTTATAAACGGATTGGAATTACTAGAAGGGCCTTTAGACATTATTTCTTAAAATCACATTTTCTATCTAAATACTTTTCCTGAGGATTTTATGAATTTATGAAAATTCCACCGGTGTCGGTATCGACCGGTATCGCCGGAAGATTCCAGGATTTTTATTTTGAAAACTACTTTATATTTTTCGAATCCGATTTCACCAAACATCTTAGAATAATATTTGCTATTTTTGGGGATTTTTCTGGAACAGTCGATATTTCGCGGCCATATTATAATATTATTATTTTTTCCAATCTTTCTTTTCTTTCTTTCTTTCCTTTCTTTTCTCCCACCAACCGCAGCCCACTCCCCTCCACGTGGGCCCGGTCACCTCCCCATCACATCCCCATCACCATCTCTCCTTTCTTTCTCTTTTTCTTTTCTTTTCCTTTCTTTTCTTCATTCTCTTCTTCTTCTTCTTCTTCTCCTCCAAGAGAGGCCAGCCCAGCCGATTCCCCCTCGCCGCCGGCGCTCCGGCCAAGTCGCCGGCGAGGACCCCATCTCCGGTGGCCGAGCCTCCTCACCACCATCACCAACCACCACCTCCATCTCACTCCTCCTCAAAAAAAAATCATCAAACCCATCTCCTCCTTCCCCTCTTCTCTTTGGGGTGGCCGGAGCCACCCTGGTTTTGGGCGCCGCCGGCGGAGGCCGGCGGCCGCGGGCAGCCAGGGGCCCACCTGGGCCCCTGTGCTTGGCCGGAGAGGGGGGCAAACCCCCCTCTCTTTTTCTCTCTGTTGAGGGGGCAACAGCCCCCCTCTTTCCTTGCTGGAGGGGGGCAACAGCCCCCTCCTGTGCTCTGTTGAGGGGGGCAGCAGCCCCCTTCTCTTGTTTACTCCCCTGGATCTCTCTCTCTCTCTTGGACTCTCTCACTCTCTCTCCTGAGTCTCTCTTTCTCCCTTGGATCTCTCTCTCTCCTGTCCTCTCTCTCTCTCTCCTTAACTCCATGTCTCTCTCTCGGTGATTTGCCGACGCGGATCTCACCCCGCGTGCGGGCGACCTCTTTCTAACGCGGCCTTCGCGTTACTGTTTCGTCACGACGCGGGGCTAATAACCGCGTCTGTGATCCCCTCGTGCTAACGCGACGCGGACCCAACGACCGCGTCTGCGTTCTCCTCGCGTCCTGATTTGAACGCGGGTCTCGAACCCCGCGTTTGTGGTATCTTCGCGACGCGACTCCCGCGTCTGTGATTCCCGCGTCTGCTATTCCCGCAACGCGACTCCCGCGTCTGTGATCGCCGCGTCTGCTATTCCTGCGACGCGACTTCCGCGTCTGCGACCCCCGCGTCTCACTTTCTAAACCCGCGTCTCCCTGTGTCTCTTTCTCTCTCTAGGTTTCCCACTCTTTCTCTCTCCTCTTCACTTTCTCTCTCCTCCTAATATATATTATTATATTTATGGCGCGTGCACGAGTTCCATGGATTCCAGACTTTTCGGCTTTCCGGTGATTTAGGCGAGTGATCTCGCTATCCTCTTGCCTTACTATTTTATTGGTTAGGCGAGTGTTCTCGCTCTCGCCTCCATTTGGGTTTCCCCGCTTCGTCGGGTCGACATGTATTTTATTCCCTGTTTCATGTATTATGTATTGGGCTGAGTTCCTGTATCTTTGTATGGCCGAGTGCCAATGTCTGGACATGTATTGCTCTGTGACGAATGCTTGTGTTATTCTTGTTTGTGTAGTACTAACATTGCAGGTACTCTTGTACCGCCTCCGGTTATGCTCACTCCTAGGCTGGCTACCCAATGGTTTAAAGCCGCACCCTTGTTGGTTTCGTGGTAGCTACTAAGAGTGCTCCTAAACTCCGAGCGTACTTTAGCCTCGGGCTTCCGCCCACTTCCTCATAAGAGGAGTGCGCTTAGACCAACAGGTCTTCTTGCTCCGCCTGGTAGGCACGCTTAGCGCTCAGCGCTTTAACACTAGACTCGTCTAGGCGAGATGCTGCCGGACTTTCCACTCGCAGTTAGCCGAGTCGTCCCGGTAACCTCGCTAAGCGCTTTAGTGTTAAACACTGATTGCTGTCCATGCTTCCAGCTTGCTTAGCTCCGCAACTACTTTACCACTTGCCATGCTATATGCGATACCCGATACCAGTTCACTGACTCATGTTATACCACCTGTTCCCGGTTAATCCTGAATGGAACTAAGTGCCACACGGAACAAAGTGCCACATCACACACATGGTGGGGGCCACCTCTTGAATCTGTGGGGGCCACCTCTAGAATCCATTCCCCTCAGAACAAAGTGCCACATGGAACAAAGTGCCACACCACACATTGGTGGGGGCCACCTCTTGAATCTGTGGGGGCCACCTCTTGAATCTGTAGGGCCATCTCCTGCCTGTACCTGACCTGTTATCCTGAATTCTATGCAGTGACCTGTACTCCTGAACTCCTGATCATGTCCTGCTCCTGTTATTCCCGTGAATTGATACTTGCTTGATAAATTATACTAATACAACCTGCACCTGGTTTGGGGGAAACTGATGGGCCCTGATTAATCATGTTTATGGTGGTCTTATCGAGCCGCGCGTGGCCAAATACTTGGGGATCACCTGGCGGCCACCAGGGATTCCGTGGGGTGTGCTGGCACCCTACTCCTGATTATTCCTGCCGGGTATGCACACGCCCTAGACCTATTTCTATGGGATCTGCGATACTCTATTCCTGTTCGGGCGTCCATAAGTCCCGGTACCTAGCGGTACGTTCCGGCTCAGCACCGGATACTCCTGAACCGTTGTCCCGGGCATGTACGGGGCCCATCCGAAACATGATTCATCGAACTTTATCAGTTTCCAAATAACTGGCTATATAAGTTGTGAGTGGAAGTATGTGGAATGGGACACATACTGAAGCTTGGAACTTAGGCGGCCCCAATAATAATAATAATAAGCTATGTGAATCTGTTGTGTTGTTTTGTAACTCGGATTGTATGCGCTTGGATTACGGTGACATGAGATAAAGGTATATAGATGAGGTTTCCTTGTTTGGATTATTCCTTCGATGTACTAGTCTCATGGAGCCTAACCTAAGTGTTTACGATTGGTTTTGCTCGTAATCGGTTTTACTCGGTTTTATCAGTTTTTATCGGTTTTATATTAGTTTAGGAGATATCGAGTGATGCCTGTTATGACTCTTGTTATCCCTGTCATGATTCCAGCTATGTATTCCTGTTGTGACTCCCTTATGCCTGCTATGCACTCCTGTTATGACCGTTGTGTGATTTGCCACAAATGCTTTCATCGGGTTCTATAACAGAATCCCAGTTTTATGATTATCATGCTATACCTGTTCACACCTGCTTATACATGCTCTTGTTCACGGCACAGTTTTCAATACATGATTATGGTTCGGTTTTATCGATACACATGTGCTTATCCTTGCTCGCCATTTGGCTTTTGCTTCACCACTCGCCTGGGGAGTTTCATCTGACTCCCCTGGATCCTCATGTCCAGGTTATGGAGCTTGGAGCATGTGGATTCCCCAGTTGCTGATCAGAGTGGCGCAGCGGTAGCATGGATCTCCTGCAGACCGTCCTGAGCTCTATTCTTCCAGGCCCCCTGTGTGCCTCTCGAGTTTTCCTTTAGTAAACTCGTGAGTGCCCTTTTTACCGTTTACTCCTGTACATCCCTTGTATTCTCGCAATTGCGCCATTCTGGTGATGTAATATTCATGTAATATTGGATCACCTCTGGTGATAACTTTGTAATTGTACTCATATGTTGGAATGTATAATGCACCACTTGCTTCCGTACTCTGATTCTTGCCTGTACTGATGCTTAGCGTATATACGTGAAGGTACTTCTGACTTGCGTATATACGTTGCAGTAATGTCTCCGTATCCGTAGGATCGGGGCGTTACAATAACCTTGCGCCAACAATCTCCCCCTTTTTAATGATGACAAAACATGTGAGTTTATTTAAGATAAAAGATATGAAAGAGCTTGAAAAGCTCCCCCTCAAGTTATGCTATCTATCAAGTACAAAAAATATTATGACTTCAAATGGATGTGACAATATAAGTAAGTCACACATATATGCATATAAAAAATATCAATATGGAATAATATGCATGTATAGCCTACCATTCTTCCAATCCTCCTTCCTCCAATCAATATATAAACATGGTAAAGAGATTGGATGTAGAATGATATAGAATACCAAAATAACTTAATAACTCAAATATCTCTCTCTCTTTTTGTCATGCATCAAAAAGGGTGAAGACATCAACATAAAAGAGATATTAATTTGAAAAATACAAAAGAAAATTGAAAATATTTTTAAAACTTAGGAATCCATAATACAAACATTGAACTCACCACAAATGAATGAAAATCTATTATAATCTAGTGGTTTAGTAAAAATGTCCGCAAGTTTAAAATCTGTAGAAACATAATCAATTTTAATATCGCCTTTCTCATAGTAATCTCTAAGAAAGTGATATTGAATATCTATGTGCTTGGTCTTACTATGTTGATTTGCATTTTGATCATATAAATGGTGCTACTACTATCACAAAATATTTTAATATGGTTATAATGTAAATCATAATCAAGGAGAGTATGTTTCATCCATAGGACTTGCGCACAACAAGCCCCAGACGCAACATACTCTGCCTCGGCGGTTGAGAGATCTACTGAATTTTATTTCTTAGAAGACCATGAAACAAGATAATTTCCTAGAAATTGACAAATATCACTAGTGATCTTCCTATCCACTCTACAACCGTCATAGTCAGATCTGAATAACTTGTCATGAGAAATTGTCCGATTTTCGGATACCACAAGCCCATTCCAATAGTGCCCTTAAGATTTCTAAGAATGCGTTTTACCGCAATTAACTGAGACTTTTTAGGACAAGATTGAAATCTAGCACATAGATACATACTAAACATAATATTCGGCCTACTATCCATCAAATAAAGTAAACTACCAATCATACTTTTATAAAGTTTGATGTCTACATCTATACCTTGTTCGTCCTTGTCAAGCTTAGTAGTAGTGGTCAGGGAGTCTTGCTTAATTTTGCATCTTCAATTTCAAATCTCTTGATGAGTTCTCTTGTGTACTTGGCTTGATTTTTGAAAATCACATCACTCCTTTGCTTGATTTGGAAGCCAATGAAGTAGTTTAGCTCTTCCATCATAGACATCTCAAACTCGTTCTTCATGTATGATTCAAATTCTTTACAAAGCTTTTCATTAGTGGATCCAAAAATAATATCATCAACATAAATTTGAGCAATTAGGATATCACTATCTACATGCTTTGTAAACAAAGTGGTGCCAACTTTATCCTTAACAAAATCGTTTGAAATTAGAAAAGTTAAAATTCTTTCATACCAAGCTCTTAGAGCTTGTTTTAAACCATATAAAGCTTATCAAGTTTGTACATAAAATCCGGATGTGTAGGATCAACAAACCCGGGGAGTTATTCAGCATACACTTTCTCTTCTATAAAACCATTTAAAAACACACTTTTGACATCCATTTGAAAAAATTTAAAATCTTTATAAGAAGAAAATGTAAGTGTCATCCGTATGGCTTCAAACCGTGCTACGGGTGCAAAGCTTTTCTCAAAATCGATACTTCGATTTGGGTGTAACCTTGGGCCATTGACCTAGGTTTATTCTTAATAACATTATTCGACTCATCCAACTTATTTCTAAAGATCCATTTAGTACCAATAGTTGATCTATCATGGGGTCTAGAAATAAGATGCCAAACTTGGTTGTGCTTAAATTGAATGAGCTCTTCTTGCATTGCAAGTAACCAATATGAATCGACCTCGACTTTGAGGATATTTTTGGGCTCAATGTGAGAAATAAAAGTAAAATGTCCGCATAAATCATGAGTTTGGATTGGATAGTTACCCCCTCGGATACATCACCTATGATGAGGTCCTTGAGATGGTTTGAAACAAATCTCCAATCCTTTGAAACTGGTTGTGTTGGCTCCACTTCAACCTCTTGAACTTTATCTTGTACATCAATCTTGGCTTTTCTTCTTCTATTGGTGAGTCTTTCAAGGTTATCTTCTTCATGTCTTCACCTAAAAAATTAATCTCTATAGCATTCTTCACAAAAGCATTAATTCCTCAAACTTAACATGTATAGATTTTTTCAATAATCAAAGTAGATCTATTGAAAACTCTATAGGCTTTACTAGTATTTGAATACCCAACAAATATGGCTTTATAAGATTTGACATCAAATTTTCTAAATTATCTTTAGTGTTTAAAATAAAGCATTTACAACCATAATCTTTAAAGTAAGAAATATTAGGTTTTCTCAAATAGTAAATTTTAAATGAAGTTTTAGAAGTGTTTTTACAAAAATACATTCGATTTGAGATATAACATAATGTGTTTATGACCTGGGTTCATAAATATTGAGGAAATTCGTATTCATTTATTATTATTCTAGCCATTTCTTGAAGAGCACAATTTTCCTTTCACTCTAGCTTGTTATGGAGTTTTAAGACATGATAGTTCATATTTGATTCCATGTTCTTCATAATAGGTGATAAAGGAGTGGTTAATGAATTCACCACCTCTATCACTTCTTATACGTAAAATTGAAACTTTTTTCATTTTCAACTCTTTTTCTAGACACTTGAAAATGTGATAAAGCTTGATCTTTGTGCTCTAAAAAGAAAACCCAAGTAAAACGAGAAAAATCATCAACCAAAACAAAGACAAAACGATTTTCACTTAGACTTTTAGGTTTAGTTGGACCAAACAAATTCATGTAAATTAACTCTAAGGGTCTTGATGTCATGATATCCTTGATTGTTTTGAAAGAGGACTTGGTTTGTTTTTCAAGTTGGCACGCACCGCAAATGCGGTCCTTCTCAAATTTCAAATAAGGAATACCTTTCACCACTTCTTTATTATTGATTCTAGATAAATAGTTTAATGAAACATGGCCTAGTCTTATATGCCATAACCAAGAGTCTTCATTAAAGACAATTAAACATGTAGCATTGCATTGTAAATTTGATATATCAATTATGTACACATTATTTTCATGAAAACTGAAAAGTACACATGTATTGGTTTGTCTATCTAAAATATTGCAAGCAAATCATCAAAAACACTTTGAAACATCTATCACAAAGTTGACTAATACTCAAGAGGTTATATTTGAGACCATCAACTAAAATAACATTTTCAATTAAGGGATATGAGCTAATTTTAATGTTACTTATACCATAATTTTCTCTTTGGAATCATCTCCGAAGGTGATGGTGCCACCTTCATGGTACCTTAATAGGATTGCAAAATTGTTAATATCCCACGTCATATGTCTTAAGCAACCGCTATCAAGATACCACCGCTCCCTTTGCCTAGGAGCCTTAGTATGTACCTATATCAAGTAACAAATTAGTTCATTTTGGTGCCCAAATTTTCTTGGGTCCTTTAATGTTAGCATTTCGAACCCAAATGTGATTATTTGAAGCATTTATTTTATCAAAGCAAATTTTGGTTAAGTGACCTTTTCGGTCACAATAAGCGCATGCATAAAATCTACCATAAATGAAAGCCTGATGGGAGTGTGAAATGTGAACATGCTTGGTGACTGTAGTGTGTCTAGCATGATGTGTATTTATATGTTGTGATTTAGGAGTGTGGGTATGTGCGGTATGATGAGCATGTGTAGTATAATCATGTTTCTTTGGAGTATGTTTCTTAGGAAATATTGCCTCCAACCTAGCTTTATTAAACTCATATTTCTTTAACACATCTCCTAAAGAGTTAATTTTATCTTTTGAAATAGAAATCTCATTTTTATCAATTAATAAAATTTTTACTTTACATGCAATTTTATATGCATCATAATCTTTTTGTGTGGATAAAAGTATGGAAGATAAATTATCTTTTTCTTTAGAAAGAATAATAATTTTATTTTGAAGGATTTCATTTTCCTTTTTTATTTTTAAATACTTCTTTTTAAGAAAATTATAGTTGTTAAATAATTCTTCAAAAGCCTAACCCAATTCATCCATTGTTAATTCACAATCGTCAAGTGAGGGTTCAGATGTTACCTTAGGTGTGTTATCATTTGCCATGAAATACACATGTGTCTTATTCACTTCTTCATCAGTTTCACTTTCCGAGTCCCACGTAGCCTTGAGAACCTTTTTTTGTAGGGCTTCTTGGAGGTTAAAGATTTACTTTTGGTTTCTGGACAATCCGCAACCACGTGGCCCGGCTTACGGCAATTGAAGCATATGACCTTCTTGTCTTCTTTTTCTTGCCACTTTCTTCTATTGTTAAACTTCGCCTTGTTGTACATCCTCCTTATATTTTTCACTATGAGGGAGAATTTTTCATCACCTCTTCTTTATCATCATCGTCGGAGATAGTGGGAGTGGATTTGAAAGCGATCACTTTCTTCTTTTGAGGTGTCATCTCTTCTCTTGTCTTCCTCTCCATTTCATGGGTCTTAAAGTTTTCTATAAGATCGATGAGCTCCATCTCTTCTTTATCATTTAGCTCCTTTAATGTAGTAGCATTGGTTTCCCATGAGGGTGAAAGTGCCTGAATGACCTTCTTTACTTTTTGATCATTGTCAATGGCATCACCTAAAGAAGCAGGACCATTAGTTATTTTAGTAAATCGTGTTACCATATCATCAATGGTGTAATTTTCATGCATGGTAAAATTTTCGTATTGGGAACGTAAGAGATCAATCTTTCCTCTCTTAACTTGTGACGTTCTTTCGTGTGTGACTACTAGGTGTGTCTAAATCTCGTAGGTGGATTTACAATAGATGACCCTATTAATATCGTCTTCGTTCAAAACTTGAAGTAAGGCATAGTGTGCCTTAGCATTTGCATCAAACTCCTTAGTGGCAATGTCGGCTCAAGTGTCCTCATCGCCAATGACCAATAGGTACACTAAAGGGTTTAGTCACCGCTTTTGCAACCCGGCTTCCTAAGGATTGCAAAAATACGATCATCTTAACCTTCCGTATAGGAAAGTTAAGGCCATCAAACTTGGGAGGGGTCTTAATACCTTCGACCATTTTACTAAAGTGGATGAAGATGATTTATGAAAAAAGTGATTAGTAATTAGAATCTCTCTAAGGTTGTTAAGCTAAAAATTAGAGACCAATGCTCTGATACCAATTAAAATACACCTAGAAGGGAGGTAAATAGGTGTTTTGCTAATCAAATACAATTTTAAAACTAATTATGATGAATTATGCAAACGGTTACTCAAAACAAGAATGCTGGATTCCCGGTGAAGGGATCTAAAACTTCTCTTTTTTTATTCCTCTAAATAATGAGTTGAGGTGCCCAGTTTCCTCCTTTTTGAGATGAGTATAGATCAGTAATGAAAGTGATGGAATGAAAATAGTTATAGAATGTAAGATGAATAATTACATAAGTATTAAAAAATGAAAAATAATATAGAGCAATACACAAGCAATCGTAAACACAAAGAATTTATTTTGAGGTTTGAGCCACCGCTCTACGTCCTCGCCTTCACCACTATGAAGAATTTCACTATCCTCTAAGAAATCTTTCACAAAGGACCTGACATAAAGGAATTACAACTTGGTCTACAATGAAAAACACCTAGAGGGGGGTGAATAGGTGTAAGTGCTAATCTAGGAACTAAATGCGCTAAATGTGGAAGCTAATGCAAATTATCGCAACACACATAATACAATCAACAAGTGTAGTCGAATTCCCCGTGAAGGGCTCTGGACTAACTCCTCTTGATTTCCCTTGAATGGGTTGAGGTGCTATGTGAAGCTCTTGTTGATCAAGTACAAGTGAGGCACACACACAATCAAGCCAAGCATATAAGGATGAATAGCAATATGAAATAATGCAAGCCAACACAAGTAATGAATGATATGGCAATATGAATGAATGATGCTTTGCACAAATATAAAGAGAGAGAGTTAGAGAGACAAGTGGATCAAACGCAAAGGCCAAGATATATTTCGAGGTTCGAGCACCTTGCTCTACATCCCCGCCTACACCACCGTGTAGGATTTCCAATCCACTATCTCCCACCGAGGGAACCTCTACCGAAGAGGATTTGTTACAACTCTAGGAGTACCAAACTCCTCTCTCAAACAACCACCTCACAACCGAGGGGTAGGCCCGTAGCCAATACAACCAACAACCAACACCTCTACCGAAGAGGGTTTACAATCAAACTCCACCTCTCACTAGAGGGAGCAAACCAACAACCCAATTACACATCCTCAACCTCTACCAAAGAGAGAGCAACCAAGAAATCAAGGGTTTACAATAGGTGGTCTCTTTCAACCACAAACCTCTTTCCTTTTTCTTTTTCCACAAAAACAAGATCCTAAATAGATTAGGATAGTATGATAGCTCAAGTGTGGAAACAAGGTGTTTTTTGGAAACAAGCAACAAAGAAAAACTACTTGGAAAATCTCTTGTAAAAGATAGAAAATGAAAATCAATACAATCTCCCAAAACCCTAGTTTTCTTTGATTTTTCAAAAACCCAAAACAATAAAGATGAGAAGTTTAAAGCCCAAAAAACTCTTTTAAAAACTTGTTTTAAACTCTGGAAAACTGGGATTTTTTCTCTTGTAAAAAACCTTAGCCAAAAACCCAAAGAGATGGGGTTTATATAGGCCAAACTAGAAACTAGCCGTTAGGCTGATGTGGCAGCCTGACAGGCTGACGGTCGACCAGCCCGGTCGACCGCCAACGGTCAGAAATGTAACCGTTGGGCAACCACGGTCGACCGGCACGGTCGACCCAAACAAACAGAGAGCACTGCTCTCAGACCGGTCGACCGTCCGGGTCGACCGTCCCAAAACTGCCAAACGTGCACAGATTTGTGCACGTCGGTCGACCGTCCCGGTCGACCGACTTCAGCCTAGTCGACTTGGTCAATTGACTTAGTCGACTGGTTGAAGCCTGGAACAGAATTCTGGGTCAAAAAAACAGTTTAAAAATATTTTGAAAAATCTTTTAAGTCTTCTAAAAATCCACAAAACTTGTTTTAACATTTTGTATTGAAACACAACTAGTGATAAAAATTTCAAGACATATATCAATCATATCAATTCATTTATGAGTCTTGCAAATTTTATCAAAACAAAACTTGTATTTTTATCAAACTTGATTTTTCAATACATGAATAGGATAGTCAAAATAAGTTTGTCTAGCAAGTTTAAAGCATGTATGTATATCTAGAACATATCTAATATACATAGAAATAAAGTAAACTTGTTTTGATCTACTATTCATGAAAACCAAATCCAAAACATAAATCTTGTGTGTGTTAGTGCACTTGAGCATATCAACTATACTAAGCTTTACAAATGGATCTAAAACACACTATCTAAACTATGGATACCTAAGTCTTCTTGATGATCTTCATCTTCAAGTTGACTTGCTCCAAAACTCCATCCATGGGCTAGGCTATGTGTGATCTTGAAGCTTTGGCCCTGGAATCACCATGAAAAGCTTCTAAACTCCTTCTTGAAGCTAATCACCAACTAATATCTTGGTTAATGATCTGAAACTTAAACAACACAAGATTATTAGTAAACATACTACATGAGTTAATCATCATCAAAACTAGGGTGGAAGGCCTTTGGGACAACAATCTCCCCTTTTTGATGATGACAAAAACTCATGGAGTTATATATGCATGGATTAAAGTTAAGCTTCAAAGAAGCTCCCCCTTAACTCATGCATAAACAAATAAATAATAAATATGTAATGAATGTACATAAACATGTATGCATCAACATGCATAAAACATATTCTAGAAGCTCTAGATACCAATTAAATTAATAAAACATTAACAAAATACTAGATGCTCTAGATACTACCAATTAAATTAATAAAACATTAACAAAACACTAGATGCTCTAGATACCAATAAAACTTAATATATGCAAAAAACATAAGTATGCATATAAAAACCACAAATTATTCTCCCCCTTTTTGTCAATCATCAACAAAGGGGTAAACAATCCAAACAATAAAATGAGGGGTAAAAATCTTTCTCCCCCCTTTTGTCAATCAAAACAATAAAAACAATGTTCTCTCCCTTTTTGTCTAAAACAAAATAAAGTCAATAAGGGGTGACTATCAACAACATGATATCAATAGAAAAATATGTCAATGAAGCATCTTGATATCAATTGAAATTAAATAAAGATCAATAAATGTTATATGCTATATACATTCATGAAGAGGAAGACGCTAAGTTAGCTTCCCTACACATATGCATCACATGAAAGAGGGATGTTAAGCCCTAATTCACATAACACACATTATGTAATGCATAAGAGGAGATGTGAAGCTCCCCCTACACACGTGTACCACATAAAGAAGAGATGTTAAGCTCCTCAATATAAGATACACTCAACATGAATCTATATGTGGAAGAGATGTTAAGCTCTCCTTGCATATAGTCAATATAAATCAAAAACTTTTATATTTTTCTTTAAACAAAATTTTTAGATACCAATTTAAAACACAAAACATCTTGATATCAAAATAGAGTAATTTTTTAAGTCATATAAACAATTGAAATGACTGTTTTCTATCATAAAGCAAGGGAGTGGAAAACTAAATACAATTGAAATATGAAATCGAATTTTCTCCCCCTTTATGAAATACCAACACAAACTATGCATAGGCTTGAAATAAGATACCAATTGAAAACTAAATCAATTGAAATGAAGTTGAAGCTCAAGCTCTAGCATAAACAAGATTTGTGCTTAAGATATAGAAATATAATAGCACAAATAAAACAAGTATATGTGTATGAAGTAGAATGAGTACCAATCACTAATAGATGATACCAATTGAAAATATACATATACAATAAACATATGAGTATACAAAAAAGATCAAAATGATACCAATTGAAAAAGTTCAATAATACCAATTGACATAGCAATAAGTTCAAGTGTATACATCATATTACTAATCCTCCCATCTCATGCACAAGTTTAAAAAGATTTTCAATATAAACATACAAGGCATGGACTCCCATCCAACCTCCCGTGGATGGTAGGGGTTTTTAAAAATGGATTTGAAATAAGTTTTGTTTGAAAAACTCTACCAAAATGAAGAATACCGTAACTAGTTAAATGGAAAAGCTTTTAAACTAGTACGAAATCTTTCAAGTAAGGAATACAACAAAATAGTTTTTCATAAAACACATGTGAATCACATAGCACTAAAACACTCTAATATTCATAAAGTCCATAAAATTTTCAAAAAGGTGAGTGCACTAGTGTTATGTGGAACATGGTATCATGAAAATGTCAATAAAGCTCAATATTCCTTTAAACATGAAAACATGAAAATCATCAAAACTTATTTAATCTTCAATGGAATATGTATGTCATGTACAAATTAAAATATACATACATATCCAAACACAAAGAGTCCACAAATATACATATGCATAAAGGCACATGGCTCTAGGATAATCATGTATATCTAATAGTTTGGACAAGATAGACATATACATGAAGTTAAACAATTAAACACAAAAATAAGAAAAACTAAGTCTTCATCAAAACAAATTTCATTTCATGGTATATGTATGAATTGTCAACACAATAAGTATACATACATATCCCTAAACACAATTGAGTCCATATATATAGATTTGCATGAAGGGCAAATGACTCAAGAGGTATACATGTATATCTTAAAGTTTGGCAATACAAACATATACATGAAGTGAAAACTCATAAAACAAATCCAAAAATGGAATACAAGTTTGAAATGTATGAATCATCAAAACTAGACTATACTAGCACATCTAATGGGTTCAAATAAGCGTTCAAGTACAAACATATATAGATTTATTTGTGGCCCACTATATGCACAAGTATAAATCCTAATCTTAATGAAAACTAACATCTAAACATATATTCAAAACATGAAGCATCAAAAACATATATAAAAAATCATCATGATAAACTAAAACATGATTACTATGAATATCCATATGTTATTAGATTTATGATGTACATGATAGCTAATTAAATATGAGAACACAAAATAATAATCCATATTAAACATGGGTGTCTCAAATACTATACATGTATGTCAAGAATCTAATTATCATGGCATTTTCATACTAATCACTAAACAATGAAACATGCTATATATGATAAACATGGAAAGCATGTAAATAAAAGGAGTTAGAGATTCGATACCAAAACCAATGAGGGCACCGCTCTAGTTCTCCAAACACATGGTGGTCCTCTCCACCAAATCTTCCCTTGAAAGTGATGCATCCAATTAATCTCCTTTAAGTACGGAACGCATCCACTCCAAGGTGCCGCTACTCTCACGTCATGTGAGAGCCCACACCTACATCAAACATAAGAGGGGTGGTCTTTGGTACCCATATCTTATTGGGTCCATGAGGGTTAGTCCCTTCTCTAACCCAAACAAATTTATTTACTAAATTTGAAACATGTATTCTATCATAACAAAATTTAGCAAGGTGGCCCTTACGTCCACAATGTGTACAAGTGTACAAATGAGCATACTTGTGATGGGTGTGTCCGTGTGGGGCATGTGTATGCCGTGGAGGGTGTGCATGCATAAAAGTTGGAACTTGTTTCTTTCGAACCAAGGATTCCAAGAGTGTGTGGTTCATGGCACATTGGCTCATAGTGGAGCCCAAACAATCTACTCTCTTCTTTAACATACAAATATCATTAATCTTAGAAGAAGAGGTACATGCATTAGGTAGACTAGATGAAGAAGCTACACTAGCATGGCAAACATGTGCATCAATTTATTTTGCAAAACTTCATTTTTCTTTAAACAAATTTCTAAATCCTTTGAAATAGAAATAATTTTATTTTTCAAAGTAACATTCTCTTTTAAAACAAAATCTACTTTAGAAGACAAGTTTCTATTCTTCTTCAAAATAGCATGGCAATCATTTTTAGATTTTAAAAATTCATTTTCTTTTAGTGCAAGTTCTAATTGAGATCTCAATGAATCCCTTTCATTATAGACCTCAACCTTCTCTTGCAAAACACAATCAAGTTTAGAAGACAATTTTTCATTTTCTTTAGTTAATGCAAAAGTCTTCTTTTTCAACAAATTATATTTTTCTATTAATTTTTCACAAACAATAGATAGTTCTTCATTCAAAGCATGGGGATCAACAAAGTCATTTGAAGAACTAGCACAATCATCACTATCTAGTTGAGTTTCCGATTGTACCTCAAGGGAGTCATTCCCTTGGACCATGAAGCATTGAGAATCGGATTCTCCACTAGATTCCTCCTCTTGGATTTGTACTTGAAGCTCGGAGGTGGTGGTTGTTGTCAATTTGTTCCACACTACAAAAGCGAAATCAAAGTTAGAAACACACATAAGATAATCTTTAGGTAATGTGCTTCTAATGGCCTCAGGGCTTGTGCATTGGCCCCTACATGATTGCGATCTCCAAGATAGCATTTCTTGGTGGCCGCAAGAAAGACATGAAAACCTAAGGTCTTTAGGTACATGGACATCCTATACTTCCAAACAACAATGTTGGAAGGGTCAAAGCTAGGTGGGGTCATGAAGTCCATGGTAAACTATATGAGTGTGCAAACAAGCAAATGCAAACAATAGACTAGCAACCAAATGGATCTCACTCCAAGGATGTTAAGCCTAATATCAGGAGCACTAGCTCTGATACCAATTGAAAAACACCTAGAGGGGGGTGAATAGGTGTAAGTGCTAATCTAGGAACTAAATGCGCTAAATGTGGAAGCTAATGCAAATTATCGCAACACACTTAATACAATCAACAAGTGTAGCCGAATTCCCCGTGAAGGGCTCTGGACTAACTCCTCTTGATTCCCCTTGAATGGGTTGAGGTGCTATGTGAAGCTCTTGTTGATCAAGTACAAGTGAGGCACACACACAATCAAGCCAAGCATATAAGGATGAATAGCAATATGAAATAATGTAAGGCAACACAAGCAATGAATGATATGACAATATGAATGAATGATGCTTTGCACAAATGTAAAGAGAGAGAGAGAGAGAGAGTTAGAGAGACAAGTGGATCAAACGCAAAGGCCAAGATATGTTTCAAGGTTCGAGCACCTTGCTCTACATCCCCGCCTACACCACCGTGTAGGATTTCCAATCCACTATCTCCCACCGAGGGAACCTCTACCGAAGAGGATTTGTTACAACTCTAGGAGTACCAAACTCCTCTCTCAAACAACCACCTCACAACCGAGGGGTAGGCCCGTAGCCAATACAACCAACAACCAACACCTCTACCGAAGAGGGTTTACAACCAACTCTACCTCTCACTAGAGGGAGCAAACCAACAACCCAATTACACAACCTCAACCTCTACCAAAGAGGGAGCAACCAAGAAATCAAGGGTTTACAATAGGTGGTCTCTTTCAACCACAAACCTCTTTCCTTTTTCTTTTTCCACAAAAACAAGATCCTAAATAGATTAGGATAGTATGATAGCTCAAGTGTGGAAACAAGGTGTTTTTTGAAAACAAGCAACAAAGAAAAACTACTTGGGAAATCTCTTGTAAAAGATAGAAAATGAAAATCAATACAATCTCCCAAAACCCTAGTTTTCTTTGATTTTCCAAAAACCCAAAATAATAAAGATGAGAAGTTTAAAGCTCAAAAACTCTTTTAAAAACTTGTTTTAAACTCTGAAAAACTGGGATTTTTTCTCTTGTAAAAACCTTAGCCAAAAACCCAAAGAGATGGGGTTTATATAGGCCAAACCAGAAACTAGCCGTTAGGCTGATGTGGCAGCTTGACAGGCTGACGGTCGACCTGCCCGGTCGACCGCCAACGGTCAGAAATGTGACCATTGGGCAACCACGGTCGACCGGCACCGTCGACCCAAACAAACAGAGAGCACTGCTCTCAGACCGGTCGATCGTCCGGGTCGACCGTCCCAAAACTGCCAAACATGAACAGATTTGTGCACGTCGGTCGACCGTCCCGGTCGACCGACTTCAGCCTAGTCGACTTGGTCAGTTGACTTAGTCGACTGGTTGAAGCCTGGAACAGAATTCTGGGTCAGAAAAATAGTTTAAAAATATTTTGAAAAATCTTTTAAGTCTTCTAAAAATCCACAAAACTTGTTTTAACATTTTGCATTGAAACACAAACTAGTGATAAAAATTTCAAGACATATATCAATCATATCAATTCATTTATGAGTCTTGCAAATTTTATCAAAAACAAAACTTGTATTTTTATCAAACTTGATTTTTCAATACATGAATAGGATAGACAAAATAAGTTTGTCTAGCAAGTTTAAAGCATGTATGTATATCTAGAACATATCTAATATACATAGAAATAAAGTAAACTTGTTTTGATCTACTATTCATGAAAACCAAATCCAAAACATAAATCTTGTGTGTGTTAGTGCACTTGAGCATATCAACTATACTAAGCTTTACAAATGGATCTAAAACACACTATCTAAATTATGGATACCTAAGTCTTCTTGATGATCTTCATCTTCAAGTTGACTTGCTCCAAAACTCCATCCATGGGCTAGGCTATGTGTGATCTTAAAGCTTTGACCCTGGAATCATCATGAAAAGCTTCTAAACTCCTTCTTGAAGCTAATCACCAACTAATATCTTGGTTAATGATCTGAAACTTAAACAACACAAGATTATTAGTAAACATAACTACATGAGTTAATCATCATCAAAACTAGGGTGGAAGGCCTTTGGGCCAACATACACAAGATCGGAGTATACAACTCCATCAACTTAACCTAGCCACAAGAGGTAGCACAAACCCAATTGAGGTTACAAAGCACTTGGTAATCTAACAAGACCACAAACACTTTCTCTTATAACTTTCTTTAGAGTAGAATATGAAGTGTTTCTTAAGAAGTTAAGTGAGAGATAAAATTCAGTTAGAAAGAATAGAGGAGTTTTAAAACCAACTGAAAATAGCTTTGGAAAGAAAGAACTTAGAGATTGAAAGGTAGAAAAACTTTTTTCTTTTGAAACAAACTTGAATAACTTGTAAACTTGTATATTTTTCTTATCTAAAACCAAAACCCATGACCCATATATCTTGGCAATGAATAAATATCATGTATAAATCACGCCAAGTCATTTAGGGTGTGTTTAGCTACTTGGAAACCAAAAATGCCCGTTGAAATCTACTAAATATAAAATAGATTCAAAAATTAGTCGTTATGACCATCTGGCAGCCTGTCGGTTTACCGGCCGGTTGACCGACAGGTCATCCAGAAAAGAGTCGTTGGCTCTGGTCGACCGAGCGGTCTACCGCTCATTTTTTAAAAAGAAAAATTTAAACTATCGGTCGACCGACCCGATCGATTGACCCCAAGGAGTTAGGGTCTCTCAATTGGTTGACCGGTCGGTCGACCGCGACACAAACGTGCACACCCTTGGCCAAAGGGCCCGGTCGATCGTCCAGTATTTGGCCTGCTGTAACACCCCGCTCCCGGAATACGTACTTAGTTGCGTATTCAGATTTTTCGATCGTATTTTTCGATTTACTTCTTGTATTTGTTTTGTATTATGAATTATTCATATGAACGTTTTGTCTTGGATTTGGATTCGTGGACTCGGAGTCAGCCCTAGTCTGAACCGAGGGCCCGATCCTAGAGTATTACTCGATTTGGTCTTTCTACTATTCCGATTTGACCGATTTCAGTTTTGAACATCGTTTTCCAATATTTTAGATTTTCTATGATTTTCTGGAATTTTCCTGAATTAAATTGGAAATCTTCAAAACCTGTGTCGGCCAGTGCCGCTGACCGATTCCCGGATTTTTAATTTACAAACTAATTGGAATTACTAAAAGTGTCTTTAGGCATTATTCCTTAAATCATATTTTCTACCTAAATACTTTTTCTGAGGATTTTATGAATTTATGAAAATTCCACCGGAGTCGGTATCGGCCAGTATCGGCGGTTGACTTCCGGATTTTTAATTTGAAAACGGGATTTTATTTCTGAAAACCGATTTCGTATTATTCCTCAGGATGACGTTTTCTACCTCCGGGGATTTTTGGGGATTTTTCTGGAATAGTCGATATTTCGCGACCATATTATAATATTATTATTCTTTAATCTTTTCTCTTCTTTCTTTCTTTTCCTTTCTTTTCTTTTCTTTTCCCACCAACTCCAGCGCCGACCTAAAGCCCACTCCCCTCCACGTAGGCCCGGTCACATCCCTCTCCCATCACCAATCTCTATCACTCTCTCTCCTTCTCTTTTCTTTTTCTTTCCCTTTTCTTTTCTTTCTTTTCTTCTCTTTACTCTTCTTCTTCTTCCCCATTTCCTCAGCCGACGCCCCCAACCGGCCTCCACCTTGCCGCCGTCTCCTTTCCTCCGGTGCCGCCCCGGCGTGGGCGATCCGCCGCCGGCGGCCTTGGGCGCGGCCAGGGGGCCTCCTGGCCCCCTGTGCACGTGTGTGGAGGGGGCAGTAGCTCCCTCCCTTCGACTTCTTTGGGGTGGCCGCAGGCCACCCCTGCTGGCCTGCGCCGGCGACCGAGGGCCGGCGGGCCCCCGGCGATCCTCCCTCTGCCCTCTGGCCGCACGGATGCGGCCAGAGTTGGGCCCGGCCAGGGCAACAGGCCCTGGCCGTGGTTGTTGGAGGGAGGGGGCTGCTGCCCCCTCCCTGTTTCTTCCCTGGGGTGGCCACAGGCCACCCCAGATCCGCTGGCCGCCGGCGACTCCATCCGGCCAGGGGGCTTCCAGCCCCCTGTGCCAAGTTGAGGAGGGGGCTGCTGCCCCCTGCCCCCTGTTTTTCTCTCTCTCCCTGGATCTGGATCTCCTTCTCTCTCTCCCTGCGTTTCTCCCCCCTCTCTCTCTCTGCGTTTCTCTCTTTCTCTCTCTCTGTGCGTTTCACTCTCTCACTCTCTCTCCTGAGTCTCTCTCTCCCCCTTGGAACTCTCTCTCTCTTCCTGCACCTCTCTTTCACTCTCCTGAATCCTCTCTCTCCTATTCTCTCTCTCTCTCTCTCTCCGATTATTTGCCGACGCGGATCTCACCCCCGCGTGCGGGCCCCCTCTCTTGACGCGGCCTTCGAGTTATTGTATCGTCACGACGCGGAGCTAACTCCCGCGTATGTGATCTCCTCGTGCTAACGCGACGCGGACCCACGACCGCGTCTGCGTTTCCCTCGTGCCCTGATTTGAACGCGGGTCTCGAACCCCGCGTTTGTGGCTCCTTCGCGACGCGACTCCCGCGTCTGTGATTCCTGCTTTTGCTAATCCCGCAACGCGACTCCCGCGTCTGCGACCCCGCGTCTCTCTCTCGGAAACCGCGTCCCCCTGAACATACTCTCTCTTTCTCTCTCCTCTTCACTTTCTCTCTCTACATATTTTATGGCGCGTGCGCGAGTTCCATGGATTCCAGACTTTTCGGCTTTCCGGTGATTTAGGCGAGTGTTCTCGCTCTCGCCTCCATTTGGGTTTCCCCCTTCGTCGGGTCGACATGTACTTTATTCCATGTTTCATGTATTGGGCTGAGTCCCTGTATTTGTGTATGGCCGAGTGCCAATATCTGGACATGTATTACTCTGTGACGAATGCTTGTACTAGGGTAGTTTACTTCTTGTACATATACCATGCCTGTGATGTATTCTACTGCTTCATACCATGCGTAGTCGATCCTTCAGCCTCCGGTCACTCACTATCTCGAAAGAAATGTGATTGGGACCGTCAGGTTTCTCTGGACCCTTCAGCCTTCGGTCCCTCACTGTCTCGAAAGAGGCGTGATTGGGATCGTCAGGTTTCTCAGCTCCGCCTGGTGAGCATGCTTAGCGCTCAGTGCTTTATTCACTAGATTCGTTTAGGCTAGTTGCTGCCGGATTCTCTACTCGTATCTTGATCCGAGTATTCCGGTAACCTCGCAGAGCGCATTAGTGTCTAAACTCTGTTCGCTGCCTATGCCTCCAGCTTGGTCAGCTCCGTCTGGTTATCATGATCAGCGTTCAGCACTTTACCACTAGATTCGTCTAGGCGAGTTGCTGCCGGATTTATCGCTCGCACTTCAGCCGAGTCGTCCCGGTAACCTCGCCAGACGCTCCAGTGTTAAACACTATTTGCTGTCTGTACTTCCAGCTTGCTCAGCTCCGCTTGGTTGTGCTCAGCTACTATCCTACCACCATGCCATTTCTTCATACATGTCATTTATGCATATTACTATTTAACACATGTATATCACCTGGCAACTGGTTTGATTATCACCTAACATCGGACATGCTGCTACCTTGGCAAGACCCCCCTTGTTATGATATGACTTGCCACCGGATTATTATCAATCTCTTGACATGATTGGTTGCCTGCTAAATATCATCATCTTGTCATGCTATCACTTAACACCCAGCATGATATACTTGACTCTCATGATTATCACGATAACGGGAATGATGACCTGACATCTTGCTTACAAACTTGATATACATGATAGTACGAACCAGTACTCCTGATACACATGTGATACATTATAGTACGTACAGTACTCCTGATATTCCCGACTTGCTCTTGCTCATTCCCGGATTCTGATAATTACATAATAAATCATAAAAGGAACAACTTGCATCGGGTAGGGGGAAACATGCGGCTATCAATATGTGTTCGTGTTTACAGTGGTATTAGGCATGTTGTGCAACTAAAACTTCCGGTCTGACCTGTGGGCCTCCAGGCGACCGAGGGGAGTGCTGGCTCCCTCCTTCCTGGTACCATCATGATAAGGGCATACATAAGTCCCTCCTGTTTGCCTTGCGGCGGGTTCCGTCACCAAGCAACGGAACAATCCTGGGCCGTGGTCCCGGGTATGTACGGGACCCACTGTAAACATAGTTCGTTGATACCCCCGCTGGTTTCCAATAACAACCTTGCTTTACTCGGATATGGATCTATGTGTGCTGGGACGCTAGTTCACATAGCTAGATATCAGGGTAAGACGAGTAATAATAATAATAATAACCGGCTCTTTAAGTTGTAAGTAGAGGTATGTGGAATGGGACGCATACTGAAGCCTGCAGCTTAAACGGCTATGAATCTGTGATATGCCTTACCATATTTGCTTGTCCTGGATTTTGCTTCGAATTTTCGGCTTTATGAGTATTATAGTATTAACTGCTCATACTCTGCTTTACCCCTTGTATCCACCTGCCTCCTGCTCATTATCTTATCATGCCCTGAGTACAGTCGGGTTGTATGTGCTTAGATTATGGTGACATAAGATAAGGGTATATAGATGAGGGTTTCCTTGTTTGGATTATTCCTTCGACGTACTAGTCTTATGGAGCCGTGATCTGAAACCATACAATCAGATTTGCTCGTCCTCGGCTTTATTTGATTTATCGCTTTACTTATACTTACCCTTGCTCGCCACTTGGCTTTTGCTTCACCACTCGCCTGGGGAGTTTCATCTGACTCCCCTGGATTCTCATGTCCAGGTCCTGGAGCTTGGAGCTTGCAGAATCCCAGTTGCTGATCAGAGTGGCGCAGCGGTAGCGTGGATCCCCAGCAGACCGTCTGGAGCCTTATTCTCCCAGGCCCCCTTGTGTGCCTCTCGAGTTTTCCTTTTGTAAACTCGTGAGTGCCTGTGTACTGTTCATACTTGTACATCTCTTTGTAATCTCGCAATTGCGCATATCAGTGATGTAATATTCATGTAATATTGGATCACCTCTGGTGATAACTTTGTAATTGTACTCATATGTTGGAATGTATAATGCACCACTTGCTTCCGTACTCTGATTCTTGCCTGTACTGATGCTTAGCGTATATACGTGAAGGTACTTCTGACTTGCGTATATACGTTGCAGTAACGTCTCCGTACCCGCAGGATCGGGGCGTTACACCTGCAATGAGCACCGGTCGACCGGACGGTCGACCGTTCTGGCCTGAAACAGTTTTATGAATGAATTTTGAATTTTAAATAATTTTCAAAATACTTTGTATTGGTTTAAGGGTAATGTAGCAATGTACAGGTGTTGAAATACATGTTCAAAACTTGTTATAAAATTTTTGGAAAAATTATGAGACATGTTTCAAAACTAGCCATGCAAAATATCGATACTATCAAAACTTGTATTTTTTCAAAATTGTGTATTTTGTGTGTGTGACTTCTTAAGCATTACTACTATATTCTACACTTTAACAAACTAACATCTTATAAGGCTCAAGGTGAGTATAAGATTTTCAACCAGGCTTCTCCATTAGCGATGTTGAGTGCTTTGAGCTTTGATCTCTTATTTGAGTCTTCTTGAGTCTCCAACACCTTTCTTTAGAGGAAGAAAACTTCTTGAATCCTTAAAATTCTAAGATAAACTTAAACATTTGAATTTGATCAGTACAAATAACCACATATGTTTTGTTATCATCAAAACCATAAAACCGGATGATTGTAACCTTGGGCCAACACTACTATCATCTTCTCCTACTCATCAAACCCATCAACCCCACCACCATATACCTCCTCCATGTCCTCCACCATCACCATTTAACCCAAATTCCTTTCCAATTCAAACTTAAAGCATAACCTAAACACCTCTCCCCTTCTCCTCTTTCTTTCTCCAACACCATCATTTCGGCAACTGAGTCCTTCTCTCCTTTATCATCACTATCATCTCACTTTAGTAAGGGCTTTTCTTAAAAAGAAGATAATTAAGAGAAAAATTGAGAGTAATAACATTTAAATTAAAGAAAATCAATAATTGAATTAATTAAGGAGATTAAATAGATCAAGGCTAGAAAACATAACTGAAGTTACATTTGGGATGGTAAAGTGACGATTTTCATAATTCATGGGGTAAAGTGTCAAACTCTTGAAAGTATAGGGGTTTTCTGCAATTTACCCTTTTTCTTTTTCTTTCTCTTTTTTTCTCTTTTTTGCTTTATTTTCCAACTATACTTGAATGTTGATGATTAAAATGAAAAATTGATTGTTTTGTCAAAAAACGAAGTGGACTCAAGAGAATAATATATGAATTAGACTTCCTTTTACACATTTGTCATATAGAATAAAATGCAAACATGTAGCTAGGTTTCTTTGTGTAGGCCAAAAGCTGAGGGAGGACTGGGTATCAGAAGACTAGAAGATTTGTGTATTGCTGCTGGATTGAAGTTATTTTAAAGATGCTTTACAACAGAAGGTATATGGTCATCTTGGATGAAAAATGCTTATTGTACTGATGCATCTCCATGGGAATCACATGCGCATCCTATGGCTTCAGGCATTTGGAAGCAAATAATGGATAGTATGACTTTGGCTCAGCTTCACATGGCTATTGATGATACTGAGAATTGGATATGGACTGCATCCAGTACAGGGAACTTCACATTTTCATCAGCTTGGAATATCTCTAGAACACCATCACCTTATTTTGAGTTGTCAAAAGTTGTATGGGGCCAATGCCACATGTCCTAAGATGTCATGTTGCCTCCTCAATGCTCTGAGTGACAGGTTGCTCACCAGGTCAAGACTGCTCAAATTTGGTATCATCAATTCTGACTTATGCGTTGTCTGCAACACTAATTCTAAAACAGTTGAGCATCTTTTCTTCTCCTGTGAATACTCAACTTATATATGGGCTCAGTGTAAGTTCAAATTAGGACTGCAGCCCACTGTTCATAATTTACAGAAGGAGGCCAACTCTTTCAGAACTATACATGCACAGAATAAGAGATCATCTGCATTATGGAAACTGGTGCTTGCTGCTGCAGTTTGGTATCTCTGGAAGGAAAGGAATCGTAGAGTTTTTAAAGCTAAAGAACACATCAAATTAGAGTTGATCAAGAAGATAACAGCTGATGTGAATATCCTTATGAATACCTGTAGTTGGAAAATTGAGGGTACCACTAAAGAGCTAGAGATCTTTAGCAATTGGAACTTATCAATTGATAGATGATGTTATCTCAATTTCTTATTCTTGGTGGAAACTGACACAGGTGATACTGAGAATTCTATATCATCAGAACATCCTGTCTCTGTTTCAGAGCTTATACCGTGTATTAGGTTGTAGCATTGTCTCAGAGATTGTTTCTGTAATTGGAGAACATTTCAAGGTAGCTTAATCACTATTTTGCAGTATCAGTTCATGTACTAGGCATATGGCATTAGTAGTAGGAGAAGACATGATGAGATAAGTTCTAGTTTAGCAGCGGCAGTAGCACCCAGTTTTGCTTAGCAGCGGCAGTAGCACCCAGTTTTGTAAGTTTCGGATCCTTTCAGTTCTGAAATTCCAGCAGCAGTATTAGCAGCAACAACTAATCTCAGAATGTGGGGTATGCCCAGCTCAAGCAAGCGCCTTTGATCTCTGATTTGTATGCCATATTGTATGATAGTACTATTTCTCATCACGCAGGCTTTGGGTCAAGGTCAATCTGTGTACTTACTTGGTGTACTATAGATGAGGGTGACGACTATGGTCCTCTTCCCTCTCTATAGTTATCCAAGAATAGATATACAAAGTAGCCTAGCCTCAATGTATCATTGTGCTATTGTTTTGGTATTAATAAAATTTTAGTTACCTTCCAAAAAAAAGATAGGTCTCACCTGTATGGTCTTTGAGTGAATCGTAGTTTGAAGGTAGAACCTAAATAGCATCTCTATCGGTGAGGTGTGGCTCAGTGCTTAAGATGGGGAATTGAGTTATAGGATATCTCAGATTTAACCAAGCTACAACCATTGTTAAGGAAAAAAAAAGAAACATAAAAGAGAAAAGGTAAGCTTTAACAATTAGATCTTCTCGACACATCTGTTGGTCCAAAGGCCCATCACTCTAGTTTTGATGATGATTAACTCATGTAGTTATGATACTAATGATCTTTTATTTATTAAGTTTCAGATATTCAATCAAGATTTTAGTCGGTGTTTAGCTTTAACCAAAGATTCGAAGTTAAGTTTTGAAGCTATCACATGTTGATTCATAAGTAGTTTGATCAAGTTTGGATCAAGTCAAGATGGAGAAGAAGATTTTCAAGAGAAGATTTTCAAGAAGACTTGAGTTCCAGTTTGTAAGTTTAAGATTTTTATTTTAAGATAAAATATAAAAGATAGATTAGTTGTGGATTGCTCAAGCTCTTACACACACACAAAAGATTATGTTTACATGATTTTTATCTCAGTAGAATAAGTTTTATACTTTGCAATATGTGTTGGACTCTATTCACACTATTTGAGCTTCGTATGTTTATAGAAACTTATTTCTATGAGTGTTGGTTTATTATGAATACATCTTTGTGTTTTTGAATTTTCAAGAATATATCTTTTGGTTTCATGAATAGATTTCATTAAAACAAGTTTACATATTTTATATGTGTATTGGATTTTATCCATATACATTGTTATTTCATATTATTTATATAACTTATTTTGATGAGTTTATATCATGTGTTTAAAGTTTTGTATTTATCAAAACTTATTTTGGAGCTTATTGTCAAAAATAAATATATTTCATTTACTATGTGTATTGGATCATTTTCATACACACTATACTTCAAATGTGTTTCAATATTTTGTTTTTATATTTGTACAAATTTTGAAAAATCGATGTTTCATTTCAAAGTTTGAGTTTTGGAGAATACGATTTTTGTTTTAAGCTTTAAATTTTTATGCCTCAAAAATAGTTCACATGTTTATAATATGTGTTAATTTTTTATCACACATATTCATGTTACAAAGTATTTATATGAACTTATTTTTATGAAATTTATGGGATTTAATTGAATTTTAAGGGTTTTACATGTCTAAGTTTTTATTCTTTAAAACTTGTTTTTGGGCTGCTTGCAGTTGACCGACCGGTCGACCGAAGCAAGGCTCGGTCGACCGACTTCACAATGTGCATAACCCATAGTGGTCGACCGACTGAGAGACAATTTGTCTCTGTTGGGTCGCAGTCGACCGACCGGTCGACCGACAGAGCTTGGCTTGGGTGCGGTCGACTGGGCGATCGACCTGTAACCCTAACGGTCAGAAAAATAATCGTTGGCCAATCGACCGGTCGGTCGACCGACAGGCTATTCTGGCCCCCAACGGCTAATTTTTTGACAACCTATTTCTTTTGGGCTAGTTTTTGTCAAGATTTCACAAGTGTTTTTAAGAGCTCTTTCACAAACAAGTTTTAAAGCTTCATTTTCATATCCAAAGAGAGTTTTTCAAGTGTGATTCTTTTGAGTTTTCAAAAGTATTTTCTTAAGTTTTTCACTTTCACATCTATTTTGTTTTCTCACACAAGCTTGAGTTATCCATTGCTATATCTAGCGTATAGGGATCCTTGTATATGAGAGTGCTTGTTTGTGATCAAGAAGTGATCATAAAGTTTTCATCTTTGTATTGAGGAGAAGTTAGAGGTTGTGGCCTCAGCGAATTTGCGAGGTTCATATTGTGTATTGTTCTTGCGGGAACAAGTGAGGGACTTACGGATACAAGAGTTCTTGAGGGAGCTCATTGTAGGTATTGCGGCACCGAGTGATCTTGCAAGATTATTTATAGTGAAAATCCTTCAGAGTGGTAAAGGCGGGACGTAGAGCAAGTGACTCGAACCTCGAAACAAATCTCCCGCGTTTGGGATTGCTCATTTCTCTCTCAACTCACTTGTGTTTATATCTTGTATGCTCTTAATTGTTTACATCTTTATATGCTTGATATTTACTTGTGCTTAATTGATATACATGCTTGAGATTGTTTAATATCTTGCATGCTCTTAATTCGTTTATCTTTGCATGCTTGATATTATGTATGTGCTCACACTAATATTTAACCAAGAGAGGTATAGTTGCACCTCAACTCTTAATTTAGAAGAATCTTGAGGAGAAGTTCAGAGCCCTTAACCGGGATTCAGCTTCACTCTTTAGTTATACATTATGTGATAATTTTAGTTTACATTTAGTTTTTTAATTACATCATCTATTCACCCCCCCGTAGGTGATCAACAACACCAACGCAACTCAATCTATTATATATTAAAAATGGAAATATTTTAATGTCAGGGTATACTTGTAAACTGTTAAGTTACATTTACTGATGATAAGAGAATTTAGAATTGGTACAAGATAAGACAACTAAGGTCCAAATCAATTATATCAAGCTTTATGGCACTCAAGGAATTGGTTCTCATGTAAGTTGTCGAAATACTCGCACATTGTAACTAATGTGCAATCTTCTAAATATGATAGTTGTTGCTATAATAGGCACTCTGATACAAATTGTTGTGCACAGCGAAATCTTGACAATATGTAATACTTACAAAAGAAAATTATTATAGCGCAAACTAGTAATACTAAGACAAAAGAGTAGAAATAATAACACGAGAATTTAATATGGTTCGGTTCAAATTTAGCCTACGTCCACGAAGAGAACTTGAGAGAGTTTTATTAATAAACTTGGTATATGAGATCTTGTTTTTCATTGAAAATTTGATTCGGGGGAAAACTTACAAAAAGAATTAAGGAGCAAAATTACAGGTAATTAAAAAGATTACAGGAAGATCTCCTCTGAGATTTCTGGAGAAGTATGCAGGTAGGAATCTGATCAGCGCGCGATCACTTTATCTTTTTGATGATGCAATCGATCAGACGGCTGCACTGCCTCCTAATAGGATTTCCTTCTCGCTTGGTTCTCAAAATCGAAGATTTGGAAGCAGGAGAACAAGAGAGCCCTTTTTCTAAGAATCTCTTTTTGAATTTCTTTCAGTCAATCTCCTCTCTCTAGCCCGTTCATTTATCCTTGGCTCAGCAAGGGACTATTTATAGCCAAAATGGGGTGTAACTGCCCCCTTGAATTCAGCAAGACTGAATAAGTTTTTAGCTTCGTGCGAGGCTACAAATGACCTTGTAGCAAAGCTACTTGCGAGCTTTCGGTGAAGCTAGAGAGTTCGCACGAACTCCTCCTTGCCGTTATGGCTTAATTGTCTCCAATGTGGAACCGCCCACTTAAAGTGGCGTTAGTCCCACTAAATTAGTAGGGTTCACCATTAATCCCCCGTGAGAAATGGTCAATTGATGACCTGGTAAAGCTCAATGCGGAGCTAAATCATGCGAAGTTAAGATTTAGCTCAGAGCTTCAGGTTAAGTTACCTTCGTAGCTCCATGCGAAGCTAAGACTTAGCTCATGGCTTTGGACGAAGTGTTGGCCCAAAGGCCTATCACCCTAGTTTTGATGATGATCAACTCATGAAGTTATGTTTACTAATGATCTTATGTTTAATTAGTGACAGATTCATTTTCAAGATCTTAGTAGGTGCATAGCTCAACAAAGGATAAAATGTCAAGATTTGGAGCTAGCACGGTGTGATCCAAGGAGCTTTTGGATCAAACTTGGACCAAGTCAAGAAGATGAGAAGCCTTCAAGTGAAGACTTCAAGAAGATGAAGACTTGTGTCTAGGTATAAGATTTCGTTTTTGTTTTAGTTAAAAATGTAAAGGATAGATAGTTGGTGGATTGCTCAAGTATACCATGCACACACACTCTTGATAGAATTGTTTTCATAAAGATTTTTCATTTTGGAAAAATACAAGTTTGATTTTTGGTGTTTCTCATATACTTATCTTTTAACCAAAATCATATTTAGAGCTTAATGCCAAAAACATAAATAATTCACCTTGATTGTGTAGTGGATCATATCCATACACATTATGCCTTAAAATGAATTATAATATCTTATTTTTGTATTTGAAGATGTTTTGGAAAAATAAAGTTTAGAAAACATGTTTTGGAAAATACAGTTTTTATCTTGAGCCAAATATTTCCTAGTTACAAAAATAGTCCAATCTTTTATAACATGCCTTGATTTTGTGCAAGCATGTTTGTATATCAAAGTATATTGGTTAAACTATTTTTGTAGATTTTTATGTATTTTATGGGATTTTATTTGAGCCAAAAAGACTAACTTTTTAATCCCAGAAAACTGTTTCAGGCTTCGGATAAGTCGACTAGTAGCCTTTATAAGTCGACTAATCCTGGAGTCGGCCGACCGGACCGGTCGACCGACGTGCACAGATGTGCACGCCTTTGTGCACTGGAGGACGGCCGACCGTACGGGTCGACCGCTCCAGAGAGTTCTGCTCTCTGAAAAGTTCGGCCGACCGTACGGGTCGACCGACAGAGAGTTAGACTCTCAGCTCCAGTGGGTCGGTCGACCCGGCGGTCGACCGTGGCTCCAACGGTCGGATTTCTGACCGTTAGCGGTCGACCGCACGGGTCGACCGGCAGCTCTGACAGACCCCAACGGCTATATTTTTCTGGCCTATAAATTTGGGGGTTTGGTTATTGTTTTGAGCCAAGATTTTGGAGACCTTTAGAGCCAGTTTTTCCTATTCTTTCAGAAGAGTTTTTCTCCACAAAATAGAGAGCTAATACTTTCAATCTAAAGGGAGTTTTATTTAGAGTGTGTTAAAAGAGATCTTCTTTGAGTTTTCCTCCACCATCTCAATCCTTATTTTCTCACACAAACACTTGAGCATCCATTGATCTATTCATCCTATAGGAGTGTTGTAGTGAGATTGTTTTTAGGTGATCAAAGTGTTATGATCACCAAAGACTTCATTCGTTCTTTGAGGAGACGGGCAAGTGTGCTCGTGGTTGTTTTGAGTTCGGGTGCGGACTCGGTTGTTTTGAGGTGCGGCCTCGGCGAGCTAGTGAGCTTGCGGTGTGTACGGGACTAGGGAGTCCGAGGGTTGTAGGTGTTGCGGCACCGAGGAGAGATCCATTGGGATCTTGCATAGTGGAAATCCTTCGTGTGTCGAAGGCGGGGATGTAGAGCAAGTGTGCTCGAACCTCAAAACATACCCTTGTGTTTGCGATTGCTCACTCTCTCTCTCTTTGTCTCTTTTATATCTTGCATTCATTTATGAAAGATCACCTAGAGGGGGGTGAATAGGTGATTATGCTAATCTAAAGGACTCAATGCGGAATTTAAAAACTTAATGCAATACACTCAAGTGCAATCAACAAGTGATACACACACAACCAAGCCAAGCAATTATGAATGCACAATATGAATAGTTGCAAGGCACAAAGTAAAGAGAGAGTCAATGGATCAAGCGCAAACAACAAGATGTGTTTCGAGGTTCGAGCACCCAGCTCTACATCCCCGCCTTCGACACACGAAGGATTTTCAATCCACTAGCTAGTCTACCTAGGACTCTCACAAGGAGTACCCAACTCCTCTCTTTACAACCACAACCTCCTTCTTGAGGCAAGCTCCAATCCAACTAAACAATCACCTCACAACCCGAGGGATTAGCACAAAGCAAACACAAGGATCACCTCACAACTTGAGGGATACAACCCAAGGCACAAAGCCAAACAAAGATTGGGTTTTTAACTTGGTGGTCTAAACAACAACCACAAACAATCTCTTTCTCACACACAAAGATCCTATAGAAAAGATAGTAGATTTTTGCTCAAGTGTGGAGAAAACCAAGGGATTTGAAACCAGCAACTCAAAGAAAATTTTTGAGAAAATAAAATAGAAATGAAGATAGTGAAGTTCAAACAAAAGCTTTTCCCAAAATCCCTTTTCTTTGGTTTTTCAAACCCTAGTAAAAACACCAAAAAGATAGTTCAATTTGAATCCAAAAACCTCTTTTGATTGCTGTGAAAACACCAGAGAGTAAGAAAAAATTCGCACAAAATATCTTAGAGAAAAGCTCTTACAAATGGGGTATTTATAGGCAAATCTGGAAACTAGCCGTTGGCAGCAGATTTTGCCAAAATAACCCTGCCGGTCGACCGGACGGTCGACCATCCAACGGTCAATTTTTGCCCGTTGGCAGCTGCCGGTCGACCGCCTCGGTCGACCCAAACAAACAGAGAGCTCTGCTCTCAGTCCCGGTCGACCCGTCCGGTCGACCGTCCCAGTGTCTCCAAACGTGCACAGATCTGTGCACGTCGGTCGACCGACCTCAGCCAAGTCGACTTGGTCAGAAGACTAGTCGACTGGTGAAGCCTGGGACAAAAAACTAAGTTAGAAACATGTTTAAAAATTCTTTTATCTTTTCTAAAAATCACCAAAAATAGTTTTATCATTTTGCATTGATATATAAACATGTGGTAAAAAGTTTAGCTCAAATATCAATCAATATGAACTATTTTTGTGTCTAATCATTTTTACCAAAACCAAAAACTGTATTTTCTAAAACTTGAATTTTGAATAGAAAATACGTTTTGTCCAAAACTCTTCCAAATACAAAAACATGATATTTAAACACTTTGAAGGATGATGCATATGGATAGAAATCCAATATGCATGAAACATATATATATCATAGTTTTTGTCATTAATTTCAAAATATGTTTTGTCAAAAATACCAAACATAAAACACATGAATAAGTAAGTCAAAACTAAGTTTGTCTAGGAAATTAAAGCATGTATGTATATAGAACAAATTATATATACATTAAACCATGTAAACTTGTTTTGATCTATCTATTCATGAACCAAGATCGGTTAAACCTAAAACCGAAAAACCGAAAACCAATATTCAAAACATGAAACGTGTGTGTTGTGAACTTGAGCATATCATGCTATTCTAATCTTTACAATTTTGGATCTAAACACAAAACTAAACTATGGTACCGATGTCTTCTTGTAGAGCGCAAACTCCAAGCCGACTCGATCCAAAACTCTTTGATCCACCGAGCAAGTGCTATACATGATCTTTGACGCTCGGGCTCTTGAATCAACATGTGAAAGATGTGTGGAAGCTTTCACCAACTAATAACTTAATTAATGATCTGAAACTAAAATCACAAGATTATTAGTACACATGACTACATGAGTTAATCATCATCAAAACTAGAGTGGAAGGCCTTTGGGCCAACAATCTCCCCCTTTTTGATGATGACAAAACTCATGGAGTTATATATGCATGGATTAAAGTTAAGCTTCAAAGAAGCTCCCCCTTAACTCATGCATAACCAAATAAACATAATGAATGTGCAAGGAAGGCTCTTAAACATGAATCATGAAACATGTATATCTATGCATAAACAATAAAGGTTCTAGATACCAATGAAATGTTTAAAAACAAAACATGCTCTAGATACCAATTCCAATGAAATGTTTAAAACAAAACATGCTCTAGATACCAATTACACTCTAAATACCAATTACAAAACATCCAATTACAAAACATGCTTTAGATACCAATTAAAATTAAACTAAATGAAACTTAATATATGCAAAACAAAAACATGCATATATAAACCCAAATTCTTCTCCCCCTTTTTGTCAATCATCAACAAAGGGGTAAAAACCAAAACAAAACAAAATCTTCTTTCTTTTTAATACAAAGAGTCAATCTTCAATAAGGGGTAAAGGCAAAACCAAATTAATAAATTTTTCTCCCCTTTTTGTTCGAAACAATAAAAAAATAATATTTTCCCTTTTGTCTAAAACAAAACAAAGTCAATTAGAGGTGACAATCAATTAAGGTACCAATTGAAAATATGTCAAAGAATAGTATCTTGATACCAAGTGAAAGGAAACAAACATGAAAAATATTGATACCAATTTGAAATCAAACATAATAAATTTTGAATGTCTACACACAAAAATTTTGATACAATAGTAAATAATTTTCATTTTGAACATATGATACCAAATTTAAAATTTTCAATCATAAAGTAAGGGAGTGGGAAACAAATACCAATTGAAAAATCACCAATTGAAAGACAAAATTAAATTTTCTCCCCATTTATGAAATACAACTAAAATGATGCATAGGCTTGATACCAATTTAAAAGTAATCAATTGAAACAAAGTTAAAACTCAAGCACTAGCATAAACAAGATTTTGTGCTTAAAGATATAGGGATATAATAAGCACAAATAAAACATATATATGTATGAAAATTAGATATCAATAGAAATTGATATTCTTTGAAATGAAGTATACATACATACAAACACATATGAGTATACAAGAAATGTTTAAAATTGATACCAATTGAAAGAATTCAATGATATCAATTGAAATAACCACAAGATCAAATGTATATTTCATATAACTACCTCCCAATCATGGTTCAAGTTTTAAATGATTTTCAATATAAGGCATACATGAACATGATCTCCCATCCAACCTCCCATAGAAGGTAGGGGTTTTCAAAAATAGATTTGAAAATGTAGTATGTTTGAAAATCTCTACCATAGTGAAGAATACGAACTAGTTATAGGAAAAACTTTTAAAACTAGTACGAAATCCTTCAAGTAAGGAATAAAACAAAATTGTTTTTCATGAAACACATGTAAATCACATGATCACTAAACACTCAAAGTCCATAAAGCCCATATCAAATTCTCATGAAAACAAATCATGAGTAAACTAATAAAGTGAGTGTACAAACATAATGTGACACATATCAATCATGAAAATATTCAATTAGGCTCATATGAGATTCCTTAAAACATGAAATTCATTTAAGATGTGAAATCACTTAGCAAACATGAAATTCATCCAAACGATTTAAACTTCAAGGCATATGTATATCATGTACAAACTAAAGTATACATACATATCCTAAACACAATGAGACCACAAAAGTACATGCATGAAGGCACGTGGCTCAAGGATGTACATGTATGTCTAATAGTTTGGACAAGATAGGCATATACATGAAGTTAAAACACATAAACACGGAATCAAGAGAAACTAAATTTTCACCAAAACTAGTTTCATTTCAAGATATATGTATGAATTGTCAACACAATAAGTATACATACTTATCCCTAAACACAATTGAGTTCATATATATAGATTTGCATGAAAAGCAAATGACTCAAAGGGTATACATGTATATCTTAAGGTTTGGCAAAAAAAACATATACATGAAATGAAAACTCATACACATAAAACAAATCCAAAAGTAGGAATACAAGTTTAAAATGCATGAATCATCAAAACTAGGCTATATTAGCACATTTAATGGGTACAAATAAGCATCCAAGCACAAACATATATAAAAATTTATTTGTATCCCACTACATGTGCAAGTATAAATTCTAGTCTTAATGAAAACTAACATCTAAACAAGTAATCAAATCATTAAACACAAAATGGGATATAAATCACCATGAAAGACATAAAAATGATCATGAAGAACATCCACATGCTATTAGAATCAAGAAATACATAATAGCCTATAAACATCAAAACATGTGGCAAAATTAGAAATCATACAACACATCACCATAGTTAAGCTATTACAACACAAGTTATTTATCAAAACATGAATCATTAAAACAAAAAGTCATGGTCAACCATATGATTAGCATTACAATGACATGTGCATTAGAACTATGATTAACATGATACCTAAAACATGAAGAGAACACAAAATATGGGTCCATACTAAACATGGGTGTCTCAACAACTAATCATGTAAAGCATAAGTCTAATAAACATGGCAAATATTATACTAATCATGAAACAATAAAACATGATTCAACAAAACGAAAAACATAAACATCCACATGGTCATAATGCATATGCATGTGCATTAGATCTAGGGCATACATGTTAGTTTAAACAAGGTGAGAACACTAAATATAGATTCATATAAAACATGGGTGCTCAAGTAACTAAACAGTATAACACTAATCTAATCAACATGACATAAGCATAATGAACAATAAACTAAGACATGCTATGAATAGATGAACATGAAAAGTATGCAAGTAAAAATGGGAGTTAGAGAATGATACCAAAACCGATGAAGGTGCATCTCTAGTTCTCCAAACCACGGTGGTCCTCCCACCAAATTTCCTTGAGAGTGAAGCATCCAAATGGTTCTCTTTTAAGCTTAGAACGCATCCACCTCAAGGCACCAATACTCTCACGTGATGCGAGAGCTCCCACCTACATCAAAAGTCAAGGAGGTGGTTTTTGGTACCCATTTTCTTTTGGGTCCATAGGGGTTAGTTTCTTTTCTCACCCAAACAAAATTAGTTGCTAAATTTTCATGATAAACACGATCATAACAAAATCTAGCAAGGTGGCCTTTTCGACCACAATGTGTACATGTGTACACATGAGCATACATGTAATGGTGGTGACCGTGATAAGCATGTGTATGCCGTGTAGGGTGTGCATGCAAAGATGGACCTTGTTTCTTGCGAACCAAGGTTTCCAAACGTGAATGATTTAATGTGCATTGGCTCAAAGTGGAGCCCAAACATTCAGCACTTTTCTTCAAAACATTTATATTATTTTCAATGGTGGAAGATAAAGTGGAGCATGCAATAGGTGTGCAAGAAGAAGAAGAAGCTATACTAGCATGGCACACATGAATATCAATCTCATTTTGCAAAGATTCATTTTTCTTCAAAACAAGATCCAATTCTTTTGTAATTGAATCAATTTTATTTTTCAAAACAAGGTTATCTTTTAAAACAACATCCAATTTAGAAGATAAAACCTTATTGTTTTTCACAACATCATTACAATCATTTTTGTTTTTCAAAATCTCAATCTCATCAAGGGCAAGGTCTAGTTGAGATCTTAGTGAGTCACGTTCACTAGTGATCTCTTCCTTTTCTTGCAAAATCAATTCAAAATTAGAACACAAATCCTTTAATTCATTTTTCAAAACAAGGTTGTCTTCTTTCAAAAGATTGTGTTTTTCCAATAAATTTTCAAGCTTTTGAGTAAGTTCCAAATTCAATGTTTGAACTTCAAAACAACCATGACAATAGGAACTAGAGCTATCATCTAATTGAGGGTCCGATTGTACCTCAAGGGAGTTTTTCCCTTGGACCATGAAGCAATGCTCTTCGGACTTTTCTCTCTTAGATCTCCTCATCTTGTTGATAATCCTTGGAAGCTCGGGAGACGTTAATAAGCTCCAAACTGCAAAAGCCGAGTCATAATGATCAAACACCGGTAAAAGATGTTCACTAAGAGATGCTCTAAGTGCTCTAAGTACTAATGTATTTGCCTTCTTATGCTTGCTACTATTGGGGAATGATTCCATAGTGGAGGCTTGATAAACTAGATGTCCTAATCTTTTCAAATGGCTACTCATATTGGCCTTCCAAACATCAAGTCTAATATGGTCAAACATAGGAGGGCTATCCATGAGAGCAAACTAAATGAGTGCAAATGAACAATGCAAATGAAGATTAGCAAACCAAGATCTCACTCCTAGGTGGTTAAACCTAAATATCATGAGCGCTAGCTCTGATACCAATTGAAAGATCACCTAGAGGGGGGGTGAATAGGTGATTATGCTAATCTAAAGAACTCAATGCGGAATTTAAAAACTTAATGCAATACACTCAAGTGCAATCAACAAGTGATGCACACACAACCAAGCCAAGCAATTATGAATGCACAATATGAATAGTTACAAGGCACAGAGTAAAGAGAGAGATAGAGAGAGAGTCAATGGATCAAGCGCAAACAACAAGATGTGTTTCGAGGTTCGAGCACCCAGCTCTACATTCCCGCCTTCGACACACGAAGGATTTTCAATCCACTAGCTAGTCCACCTAGGACTCTCACAAGGAGTACCCAACTCCTCTCTTTACAACCACAACCTCCTTCTTGAGGCAAGCTCCAATCCAACTAAACAATCACCTCACAACCCGAGGGATTAGCACAAAGCAAACACAAGGATCACCTCACAACTTGAGGGATACAATCCAAGGCACAAAGCCAAACAAAGATTGGGTTTTTAACTTGGTGGTCTAAACAACAACCACAAACAATCTCTTTCTCACACACAAAGATCCTATAGAAAAGATAGTAGATTTTTGCTCAAGTGTGGAGAAAACCAAGGGATTTGAAACTAGCAACTCAAAGAAAATCTTTGGGAAAAAAAATAGAAATGAAGATAGTGAAGTTCAAACAAAAGCTTTTCCCAAAATCCCTTTTCTTTGTTTTTCAAACCCTAGTAAAAACACCAAAAAGATAGTTCAATTTGAATCCAAAAACCTCTTTTGATTGCTGTGAAAACACCAGAGAGTAAGAAAAAATTCGCACAAAATATCTTAGAGAAAAACTCTTGCAAATGGGGTATTTATAGGCAAATCTGGAAACTAGCCGTTGGCAACAGATTTTGCCAAAATAACCCTGCCGGTCGACCGGACGGTCGACCGTCCAACAGTCAATTTTTGCCCGTTGGCAGCTGCCGGTCGACCGCCCCGGTCGACCCAAACAAACAGAGAGCTCTGCTCTCAGTCCCGGTCGACCCGTCCGGTCGACCGTCCCAGTGTCTCCAAACGTGCACAGATCTGTGCACGTCGGTCGACCGGCCCGGTCGACCGACCTCAGCCAAGTCGACTTGGTCAGAAGACTAGTCGACTGGTGAAGCCTGGGACAGAAAACTAAGTTAGAAACATGTTTAAAAATTCTTTTATCTTTTCTAAAAATCACCAAAAATAGTTTTATCATTTTGCATTGATATATAAACATGTGGTAAAAAGTTTAGCTCAAATATCAATCAATATGAACTATTTTTGTGTCTAATCATTTTTACCAAAAACCAAAAACTGTATTTTCTAAAACTTGGATTTTGAATAGAAAATACGTTTTGTCCAAAACTCTTCCAAATACAAAAACATGATATTTAAACACTTTGAAGGATGATGCATATGGATAGAAATCCAATATGCATGAAACATATATATATCATAGTTTTTGTCATTAATTCCAAAATATGTTTTGTCAAAAATACCAAAACATAAAACACATGAATAAGTAAGTCAAAACTAAGTTTGTCTAGGAAATTAAAGCATGTATGTATATAGAACAAATCATATATACATTAAACCATGTAAACTTATTTTGATCTATCTATTCATGAAACCAAGATCGGTTAAACCTAAAACCGAAAAACCGAAAACCAATATTCAAAACATGAAACGTGTGTGTTGTGAACTTGAGCATATCATACTATTCTAATCTTTACAATTTTGAATCTAAACACAAAACTAAACTATGGTACCGATGTCTTCTTGTAGAGCGCAAACTCCAAGCCGACTCGATCCAAAACTCTTTGATCCACCGAGCAAGTGCTATATATGATCTTTGACGCTCGGGCTCTTGAATCAACATGTGAAAGATGTGTGGAAGCTTTCACCAACTAATAACTTGATTAATGATCTGAAACTAAAATCACAAGATTATTAGTACACATGACTACATGAGTTAATCATCATCAAAACTAGAGTGGAAGGCCTTTGGGCCAACAATTTATTGTCTATCTTTATATGCATGATATATTCCTTGTGCTCATATTGATATACTTGCTTGGGTTTGTTGCTAACACTTGTATTCAACCAAGAGAGCCAACGCGGCACCTCAACCCATTCAAGGGAATCTAGAGGAGTTTGTCCAGAGCCCTTCACGGGGAATTCGGCAACACTCTTGTGTTATACATAGTGTTTAGTGTAAAAATTTTAATTAGGTCATAATTGTTTTTAGCTTCCGCATTATTTGCATCCTTCATCATTAAGTGACCTTTAGATTAGCCGTCACCTATTCACCCCCCTCTAGGTGAACTTACACGAAGTTACCTTCAAAGCCTCGTGCGAAGTTAAGACTCAACCCATAGTGGAGCTAAACCCTTTTCCCTTCTAGCGGAGCTTGGGACAAAGCTTCTAATGCGAAGCTCCTGGATCAGCCTCTGGCTGGGTTAGAATTAGTTTCAGGCGTAGCTGGTAGTGGAGCTGTGAAAGAGCTTCATGTGAAGCTATCAAGGAAGCTTCAGGTGAAGCTTACGGCTGCGGCCTTTTAGCGATCTTGGATCTCTATGAGGCTAAACACTCGATCAAACCTTGATTAGATCTGGCTTCTCTTCAAAGGCACCTTTGGCTTATTATATGCTTTACTGGATCAATAGAGCCCAAGTTGTTACCTTGTCCTTGATCATCAGCTTACCTTTGACTTATCCTTTGTAAATGTCGATAAGTTAGACGTTGTTCAGACCGGTTGAAGATAAATGTGAGAGTTTTGTCTTTTTAGAGTGTCAACAGATCTAACTTTTCCCTTGATTCTCATAAGAGTATTCGCCTTCCCTTCGAATCCCACAAGTTTACAAGAGTATACCTTCCCTCTATATACAGTCACCTTTCTCTCTTTCTTGGTTTCCTATCTTTCTTGTTGTGATACATACAATATAAGTTCTACAATCCAAACTTTATTCTAAGTATGAGATGATCTTAACCGTCGGATGCTTGAAAAACTTGATCAATCCTTTTAGGGTTGATTTTCTTGATCTAGAAGAATTCTAGACCCTTCAAACTTTAGAAACAAATCTTCATTGAATAGAAATTGAGTTCTATTAGGAGTTCACTTAAAAAGAAACTTGAACGTGTCTATATAGAAAATGAATTCCTGTTTTTGGCCTTAGACAGTCAACAACATTTTTTGCCCTATCGACAGGCCCCTATTGACAACGCTTTTAGCATGTCAAAAATCTAAGACATAGCTCCTTCTTCGTATCTTACTATTGACAGCCCTGTCGAGTCTTCTGTGCACAGTCAACAAGCCTGTCGACTGCCATCTGTTTTCTGGATTTGCTTCTTCTCCAAGTTCTTCTTTCTTCTTCAAATCCATTGGATCATCTTGACTATCATTTCTTACTTGGAAATAAGGCAAATTTTCAATAATCTCCATATTGACTTGCTTTTTAAGTTTTTAGCAAAACACCTTGGAAATTTTGAAATTATATATTGATTCTTTCTTTGATTGTAACCGTATGGTGAAGCCTTTAACTTTTACCCCTCTTCTCGGGGCCTTCGGTTGATTCACCATCATGTCTTGGCCATCTCGGCCCTTACCTGAATGCATCCTTTCTCTTTCCTATAATACTTTGACCCGGTTCACATCTCGTCGCAGTTTTCCTTGAAGCTTCACCTCGTGATGAGCTCCCTTTCAAGCCTGTCCCTGAAACTCCACCTCAAACTGAGTTTTCTTCTTTCAGCTTGTATATTCCTCCACACTTCTCTCCTTTCAAGATTGCGCTATCTTCTTGGCTAACCGTGACGATGCCTTGTTGCACTTGGATTCGGCATCCTTCTTCGTTGAGCACCCCTATAGATATTAGATATTGTGCCTCCGAGACATACCAGATCACCTCCAGAGCACACACCATCCCATCTTTGCATGTAACATTGACTATCCTAGTGTTGATGACCTTGCAAGTCGAGTCAACCACCATCTTGACAATCACTTCCTCCTTTGAAACCAAGGAGTTAAACATCTCTTTATGAAAACACATATGAATCGTACTACCATAATCAAATATCCAGCATTTATCTTGAGAAGTATTGTCTTCAACATAGGAAGCTATAATACTTCGGTGTCAACACTGCTCATTGCTACGTCAGCCTCTGCAGTTTGCCATTCTTCTTCAACCACTCTTGTCAGCACTTGCAGTCCTTCTTCCAATAACCTTCTCTATGATAAAAAGTGACACACCTTCGATAAACTCGGACCTTCCTTTCCTCCTCTTCCTTTCCTTCCCGTGACCACCAACCTGAACCTTCTTGCTCCTCTTGATTTGACCTTTTTCTAATCTTATTTGTTAACAGAGTTATCATGACCTCCTCCAAGATGAGGTTTCCTTGCTGTAAAGCATCGTGGTTGGGATATGATCGTATGACTCTGGAAGTGAACTGAGAAGTATTAACGCCTTGCCCTCCTCGTCGATCTTCACATTAACATCAGTTAACTCGCTAATGATCTTGTTGAAGTAGTTTAGATGCTCCAACATTGTTGTCCTTTCCTTCATGCGTAACCCATATAGTTATTTCTTGAGATACAGCTTATTGGAGAGGCTTCTTATCATATACAATATTTTTAGCCTTGACCACAAACCTGTAGCCGTTTCTTCATCCATCACATTATACATAACCTCGTCTGTGAGACATAAGTAGATCATGCTTGTCGCTTTTAGATCCATCTCCTCCCAAACCTCATCTAACATACTTGCAGGTTTTGCTGACTTTTCCTGCAAGATCTTTGAAGATTTTGTTGCACCGGCAACGCCTTCATCTTCTTTACCATAAATCGAAGTTTCCTTTGATATTGAATTTCTCAACCTCGAACTTGCTCGCATAAATTTCTATCTTCGACATATCGTCTTTCGTCAACTTTTAGCTCTGATGCCAATTATTGAGAAACAACTGAAGCTCTGATACCAATTGTTGTGCATTGCAGAACCCGTGACCATATGACAATACTTGAAAAAGAAAAAATATTGTAGAGCAAACTAGTAATACAAAGACAAAATAGTAGAAATAATAACCTGGGAATTTAACGTGGTTTGGCCCAGCTTGGCCTACGTTCACAGGGAGAGAACTTGAGAGAGTTTTATTAATAAAACCTATAATAACTTAAGTTTTGGGCTTATTAGGCTGGGCTTGGGCTCAGAATAAAAGAAAACGAGAAAGAAAAGAAGAAATTAGCATATGGGCCCGACTTTGGGCTCACAGAAGAAAATAGAAAGAAAAGAAAGAAAAGAAGTGGACTGGGCCGAGCTGAGAAAAAGAAAATGAAAGATAAAGAGAGAAGGAAAATGATATCAATCTAAATATCAAATAATCAATAACAATTACATATTAATAGTAATCTTAATAATTAATAATGATAATAGTAATCAATACCTATTAATAATAATAACTCACACCAGATAATAATAAATCTCTTAATGCAAATTATATATACATACTATTATTTATTATTAAATCATGTATTATAAAATAGGGATATTACATAACTTCTTGTTTTCCCCTACACAATCAGTCAGGAGTCGATATAAACACACAAGTAACATCATCATTAATTGTGAAGAGAACATCGAGATACGGTTGCTACAATTGTTGTCTTAAAATCACAAGTTGATCCAATATAGTCAAAACTGATAAGAGAGAGCTTAAAAGTAGATGTTGGGTGGGATTTAGTGAGAATAGCATTTATGAACAGTCTTACGTTAGAGAGAGTGGAGGTGCGTTTCACTTTTCGTATGTCATATAGTGCAGAGGTGAAGTGGTCATAGGAGACATTAAGCATCAAGACACTTGCGTGCCTATATCGGAGAGGAATCCATCTCTCTCATTTAAAAGATAAATGCCTACTAGGAACGTCACACTTGAATCTATTGTTGAAAAATTGCCTTGTTTGAAAGTATGAGATGATGGTCAAAAAGATCTAATGGAAATGGAGAAGAAAGAAGAACATGGAGAAGAAGCAAATCCAGAAATCAGGCGGCAGTCGACAAGCCTGTCGATTGCGCACAGAAGGCTGTTAATAGAAAGATACAGAGAATGAGGTACGTCTCAGATTTTCGATAGGCTACAAGTGTTGTCGAGAGGGGCATGTCGATAGGCCTGAAAAGGTTGCCCAAGGCCAAAAACATGAATCCATTTCCTTTTCAAGCACATTCAAGTTTTTTTTCTAGTAGACTTCGAATAGAACTCAATTTCTATTCAATGAGAATATTTTTTAAAGTTTTAAGCATCTAGAATTCTTCTAGATCAAGAAAATTAACTCCTAAAAGGATTAATCAAGTTCTTTAAGCATCTGATTGACAAGATCGTCTCATAGTTAGAATAAAGTTTGGATTGTAAAACTTTATAAATAAAGATTGTAGCTTAGTGCATTGTATCACAACAAGAAAGATAGGAAGTCAAGAAAGAAAGAAGAAGGCGATGATGCATAGAGAGAAGGTATACTTTTGTAATCTTGTGGGATTCAAGGGAAAGGTGAGTACTCTAGTGAGAATCAAGGGGAAGGCTAGATCTCTTGTACCAAGTTTATTAATAAAACTCTCTCAAGTTCTCTCCCCGTGAACGTAGGCCAAGCCTGGGCCAAACCACGATAAATTCTCAGGTTATTATTTCTACTCTTTTGTCTTTGTATTACTAGTTTGCTCTACAATATTTTTTTCTTTTGCAAGTATTGTTATATGGTCACAGGTTCCGCTGTGAACAACAATTGGTATCGGAGCGCCAGTTGTTTCTCAATAATTGGTATCAGAACTAAAGGTTGACAAAAGGCGATGTATTGAAGATAGAAATTTATGCGAGCAAGTTTGAGGTTGAGAAATTCAATGTCAAAGGAAACTTCAATTTATGGCAAAAGAAGAAGAAGGCATTACCGATGTGACAGGATCTTCACAAGATCTTGCAGGGATAGTCAGCAAAACTGGAAATATGTCAGATGAGGGTTGGGAGGAGATGGATCTGAAAGCGACAAGCATGATTTACTTATATCTTGCAAAAAAGGTTGCGTACAACATGATGGATGAAGAAACGGCTACAGGTTTGTAGTCAAGGCTAGAAATATTATATAAGACGAAAAGCCTTTTCAACAAACTGTATCTTAAGTAATAACTATATGGGCTACACATGAAGGAAAAGACAACAATATTGGAGCATCTAAACTGCTTCAACAAGATCATAAACGAGTTACTTGATGTTGATGTGAAGATCGACGAGGAGGACAAGGCATTAATACTTCTCAGTTCACTACCAGAGTCATACGATCATATCACAACCACCATGCTCTACAGTAAGGCAACTCTCATCTTGGAGGAGATCATGATAACTCTGTTATCAAATAAGATCAGAAAAAGGCCAAATCAAGAGGAGAAAGAAGGTTCAGGTTTGGTGGTCACGGGAAGGAAAGGAAGAGGAGGAGGAAAGAAAGGTCCGAGTTCATCGAAGACGTGTCACTTTTGTCACAGAGAAGGTCACTGGAAGAATAACTGCAAGCATTGATAAGAGTGGTTGAAGCAGAAAGGGCAAACTACAGAGATAGATGTAGCAATGAGGAGTGTTGACACCAAAGTATTATGGCTTCCTACGTTGAAGATGACACTTCTCAAGAAAAATGTTAGATATTTGATTCTGGTAGTACGATTCATTTGTGTTTTCATAAAGAGATGTTTAACTCCTTGGTTTCAAAGGAGGAAGGGATTGTCAAGATGGTGGTTGACTCGACTTGCAAGGTCATCAACACTAGGATAGTCAATGTTACATGCAAAGATGGGATGGTATGTGCTCTGGAGGTGATCTGGTATGTCTCGGAGGCACAATATCTAATATCCATAGGGGTGTTCGACGAAGAAGGATGCCGAATTCAAGTGCAACAAGGCATCGTCACGGTTAGCCAAGAAGATAGCATAATCTTGAAAGGAGAGAAGTGTGGAGGAATATACAAGCTGAAAGAAGAAAACTCAGTTTGAGGTGGGCTTGAAAGGGAGCTCATCACGAGGTGAAGCTTCAAGGAAAACTGCGACGAGATGTGAACCGGGTCAAAGTATTATAGGAAAGAGAAAGGATGCATTCAGGTAAGGGCCGAGATGGCCAAGACATGATGGTGAATCAACCGAAGGCCCCGAGGAGAGGGGCAAGAGTTAAAGGCGTCACCGTACGGTTACAATCAAAGAAAGAATCAATATATAATTTCAAAATTTTCAAGGTGTTTTGCTAAAAACTTAAAAAGGAAGTCAATGTGGAGATTATTGAAAATTTGCCTTATTTCCAAGTAGGAAATGATGGTCAAGATGATCCAATGGATTTGAAGAAGAAAGAAGAACTTGGAGAAGAAGCAAATCCAGAAAACAGATGGCAGTCGACAGGCTTGTTGACTGTGCACAGAAGGCTGTCGACACAGCTATCAATAGCAAGATACAAAGAAGAATCTATATCTTAGATTTTCGACATGCTGAAAGCGCTGTCGATAGGGGCCTGTCGATAGGTCTAAAAATGTTGTCGACTGTCCAAGGCCAAAAAGGAATTCATTTCCTATATAGGCACGTTCAAGTTTCCTTTCTAGTGGACTCCTGATAGAACTCATTTTAAAAGAATTCAATTTCTATTTATTGAAGATTTTTTTGCTAAAGTTTGAAGGATCTAGAATTCTTATAGATCAAGAAAATCAACCCTAAAAGGATTGATCAAGTTCTTCAAGCATCCGATGGTTAAGACCATCTCACAGTTAGAATAGACTCTGGATTGTAAAACTATATAAGTAAAGATTGTGACCTAGTATATTGTATCACAACAAGAAAGATAGGAAACCAAGAAAGAGAGAAGGTGACCGTGTATAGAGAGAAGGTATACTCTTGTAAACTTGTGGGATTCAAAAGAAAGGCGAATACTCTTGTGAGAATCAAGGAGAAAGTTAGATCTCTTATACCAAGTTTGTTAATAAACTATCTCAAGTTCTCTCTCAGTGGATATAGGTCAAGTTTGGAACGAACCATGTTAAATTCTCGTGTTATTATTTTTACTCTTTTGTCTTAGTATTGCTAGTTTGCTCTTCAATAATTTTCTTTTGTAAGTATTACATATTGTCAAGATTTCGCTGTGCACAACAATTTGTATCAGAGCGCTATTATAGCAACAACTATTATGTTTAGAAGGTTGCACATTAGTTACAATATGTGAGTATTTCGACAACTTACATGAGAACCACTTCCTCGAGTGCCATAAAGCTTGACGTAATTGATTTGGACCTTAGTTGTCTTATCGTGTACCAATTCTAAATTCTCGTATCAAATGTGATGTTCCTAGTAGGCATTTATCTTTTAACTGAGAGAGATGGATTCCTCCCCGATATGGGGTCGCAAGTATCTTGATGCTCGATGTCTCCAATGACCACTTCACCTCTGCACCATATGACATACAAAAAGTGAAACACACCTCCACTCACTCTAACGTAAGATTGTTCACAAATGCTATTCTCACTAAAACTCACCCAACATCTACTTTTAAGTTCTCTCTTTGTCACATTTGACTATATTGGATCATCTTGTGATTTTAAGACAACAATTGTAGCAACCGTATCTCGATGTCCTCTTCACAATTAACGATGATGTTACTTGCTCGTCTATATCGACTCATGACAAATTGCGTAGGGAAAAACAAGAAGTTATGTAATATCCATATTTTATAATACATAGTTTAATAATAAATAATAATATGTATATATAATTTGTATTAAGAGATTAATTATTATCTGGTCTGAGTCATTATTATTAATTGGTATTGATTACTATTATCATTATTAATTATTAAGATTACTATTAAATGCAATTGTTATTAATTATCTGATATTTAGATTGATATCATTTTCTCTTTCTCTCTTTATCTTTCATTTTCTTTTTCCTTAGCTCGGCCCAGTCCACTTCTTTTTTCTTTCTTTTCTTTCTATTTTCTTCAATGAGCCCAAAGCGGGCCCATATACTAATTTTTTCTTTTCTTTCTTGTTTTCTTTTATTCTGAGCCAAGCCCAGCCTAATAAGCCCAAAACTTAAGTTATTATAGGGTTTAGATATCATACTCAAATCCAATAAGAAACCCAACCCAAATAGAATTCTTTTTCTTAACTCCTTATCCCTTTAAATCCATGAATATCTAAGGATAAAAATAAAATAAAATTATTTTTAAATTTGTCCCAAATTCTCTCCTATCCTGAAACACAGCTAAATCAATTTAAAGCTAATAGATAAACATTCAAATTTATGGATGCAGCTAAATCCTAACTAAAAATCAATTCAAACTTAACCTAAACACTATTACTCTGCAAATATATATAAGATTAATTTATAAACCCTAAGAATCAATCTACTCTAGGAGGAAGAAGGAGGTTGTCACTCAATCAAGCCTTGGAGTTTAATCATCAAAAGGGAAGTACCTAGTTTTTCTTTTCCTTCCTTGATTTTATTCTGATGATGTTGTTGGTCCATCATCAACAAATACCTAGTGTGACATCATGTTGGATGGCAGATGATGAAATTTCATAAATATTTCATTTGATTATAATAATTGATTGTATGACATATTTGTCACATTGGTAATTACTGATTTTCATTCTGAACTTGTGTTAAAGGTTTTTTATTATAAAATCAAGTGTAGACTTGAGCCTCATGTTTTGGAGGATGTTTTTTCATTTTAAGTTGTAATTCTTATTGAATGTTAACGCTGCCTTTTAGTTTTTAACTGGATTCATAGTTTTCAGGTTGTTCTTTAATACGCATGGCCCATCAAACAATGCAGATGTAATTGTCTTTTTCTACCTTTAACTAATACCCATAATTTTTAGATATCTATGCAGTAAAATAGGTGTGCTAGTGACCTATTTTTAATAAATTATGTTTTAATGGTCATAATGTAGTTCTAATATTTTTAACTCCATTATGTTCTATGATTTTGTTCTAGTTGAAATGTAAATATATAAAAAATTAAAAAAATCCTATCTCTTAAACTATTAGTCCAAATGAATTGAAATTTTGATATATGATGTGACATAATAAGTCTGAAATATATCTATACAATTTTATTGGAATCTGACCTTGTATGATAGATGAAACCCTGGGTCAAAGTCGGGTTCTTGGACTAAAATTTTATCATGCATACCCAATTTTGAAAAATCATAACTCCTAATTAGTAAGCTCAAATAAGATCAAATTTTGATAAGATGTAACATTACATGTTTACATGATGTTCACAAATTTTTGTTAGATTCTACCTCATTTGTTAGATGAAATTCTAAGTCTTAGGACTGAAATTTTGTCCTAACGCTATGACTTGTACCAACCCCGAAAAATTATTTCTCACACTTTGTAAGTTCATTAGTATGAAACTTGGAAAGAACATAGTACATATATATATTATGAAACTAATTTCTTTATCTTCACTTTTATAAAAAAGTTATGTTCTAAAAATTTAGAAAGTGCCCTGGGCTGATGAACCCTTACAATCCCAACTTCAAAATGTATACTCACATTTAATAATTTCATTTAACATAACACCGCTACACATAGAAATTGTAAAGTTGATATTTAGATAATTAAACTAAAGTCTTTACTAAATTAGATTTCTAGTCTCTAAATTTAAATTCTGAACTTGATTATAGATAAATTGAGACATATTGTTATTGTTCGATATTGAATTTTCACGTATGTTATTGATATTGGCTCAAGTTAATTACTAGTATGAAACTATAGTTGAATAAATTTCTACATGATGACAAATAACCAACATGATTGATTTTGTTCACGTAGAAAGACATCATTTTATAGGAATTAATACATGAATATCTAGGACACAAGCATATGAACATGAATAAGAACATGAACAAGAAATCTTAAAAGACATGGATAAACGCTTGCGTGAAGTATATACTTGAAATTACTTGAAAAAGATATACATGGATATAATATGTGCTTGACAAGGACATTATGGCATGGTTGTTATTGGTACTTGATTCATCCAATGGTATTCATGTTCTTTGATGAAATTTAATTACAAAATGACAAGACATGGGCTAATATGGGGGAATTGGTGGTGAAAACTGAGAAAGTGTACCTTGAGTACCCCTACTTATGTACAAAGTATGGTGGTGTGTGTTATTACATTGTGTATGTCATTTTGTGACATGGATTATTAATGAGCTCATTGAAATTATATTCTGATTATTCCCTGCATGATTTCTCACTGAGGTATACGAACGCTTTTTTCAATAACAGTTTTCAAATAACGATAGTCATTTATTGATATGCGAGAATATGTTGTGGTATGGGACACAGTGGTTTCCGCGTGCTTAAAACCCAACTGACATGTGTAGTAGGCTGAGGATGGGTACATTCTACTCCAGTGATAGTTAAGATAGTCTCACCTAATTAGTAATCCCTAAAAACATCTTCATAATTAACCTTGTAGTTGTGCGTTCTTGTGATAATTGCTACTGGTTTGATTGTTTATGCAAGCTCGTTACATTTAATTTATTTCATGCTTTAAATGCACTTATGTTTTTATTGAATACATGTATATCATTATGACTTGGATACTACATGATTGGATTCTGTAATAAACTCATGTTATGAATACATAGTTGTGTCAATGAAATAAATATCACTAATTGCATATTGTATGTCTTTGTCTTGTTCATGTACATTGCGTGCTCTGCACGCATTGCATATTTTTTTGTTTGTACTTATTGAGAGATTCTGACTCCCCAGGGTTTGCTTACTCTATATAACAGAGAGACCTTGGAGACACCGGCTGGAGACGAGGAGTACTGTGAGGATTCTGTTGGAGCTCAGCAGAAGACTTGGAGATTACCTTTAGTTATTTATTTTTAGATATTTGCTTTTATAAATGTACGAATAAAAGAGAGTTTAGACTCATTTCTTAGTATTAGAATTTGTAACCAGTTATTTAGTTTTTGTGGACTTCATTAGTTGAATAAATCTTTTGATTAGTTTTTCTTTTATGTATGTATACTCTATTGGACTCGAAATATCTTCAGCATATAGTAAAAAAAAAAATGACAAAATTTACAGGTTAGAGGTTTATTATCCTTTTTTGAGTGTGTTGCCGGCCCAAGTCACGTGCTTATCTCGTTTTAGTGAGAAATGGGGCATGACATGGTTCTTTTTGGTATCAGAGCATAAGTTTAGATGATACCCATTAATTATAATATAACAAACATAATAAATTAAGTTCTTAGTTGCTGCATATTGATTCACACATGCATGTAAACTCATATTTTTATCATTTAGGATTCCTTTCTTTGGTTTCTATTATCTTTTGTCTCTCTATTTTCTATTTTTAGAGAGATATTTCCTCATCATTCTTCAAACACCAACACTAACTCCTATGATGAACTCTTGGAGGCTCTTGTGTTCTTCAGTTTATCATTGAAATTCAAATTGCTATCTTAACAAGAATTACTGTTATAAACTATTTGATTCCTGTTTCTTTTAGATAATGTTTGTTTTTGTATAGTATTAGAATAATACTTATACTTACTATTACTCTGCAATCTAAATAATTAATAACTATTTAGTTTTTATAAGATTTTAGCAGGAAGTAGTTAGCTAGCCAGCAATACTATCTGATAGATTATAATAGATATTTATAATTATCTAATAGAATAGATTGACCTAACTTCAAGAGTGACTTTGTTTCTTATTTATCATCTCAGTTATTTTTATATTGCATTATAATTGTATTTGTTTATGTATACTTGTTATATTTAATCATTACTAGATAATTGATTTATCTTGGTTAATTATCCTTGCATTATTAGAATGAGCAATGTAATTTTACACTGATTGCTATTATTCTTATAGTATTTGTAAATTTATTAATTTTCTGAGTTTAAGTTTTATTTAGTATCTTGTATGACTAGTACCGTGTGTTTTTCTTTATTATTATATATATCTTTTAATATTATATTTATATAAATATTCTAATTGCGCCTTTCTATCAATTCATTGTTACTTTTGTGTAGTGGCTCTTCATTACTTATTTACTTTTCTGCTAGTATAATTTCACATTAATTTATAATAGGTTCGTAAATTAGAAGATTGTATCGACTTCTATTTAGCTTTTTTTTAATATAATATTTTTGTTTTACACGAAGTGCATTCTTACCTCTATTGATTTCTTATGAAAGAATTTATATTATTCTTACTATTATTACTTAGTACTCTATTACTAATTTTTTTCAATATTTTATTTTCATAACTTATACTTTATTTTCTTTAATTATTAGTCATTAGTTGTTCACTTTATTCCAATTATCTTTCTTATAACATGACTTTGACCATACTCTTGTTTTGTGTAAGTTAATTTTTTTCATTTCACTATTTTATGATTAGTTACTTGTTTTTGGTTTTTTTATTCTTTTTAGTACTAATTCAACACTATATTACTCATATTTAAATCTTCTTTATGTACCTCTTGATAAGCTTCAGATAATTACACTACACTATTTTGTAAAAATTAATGCTCTTGCATTTTTTTCATATTTTTATTTTTTTAATTGTTTGTCATTTATATGTTTTCTACATACTTTCATATATTTTTATGACCTGTATTCTATAATACATATCTTTTATTAGCGCTACCTGTCTATTTATTCTCGCTTTTTTCGCGAACGTCAAAGTTATATACATAAGTTTTCTCTTATGTACTTGAATACCTTTAACCTTATTCATTTATTCTTTATATATTTTAGTTAGTCATACTATCTTGCTACTTTCACATTTATTACTTATCACAAATTGTGAATCTTTATTATTATGGTACTGTCTTTATTTGTCACATTAATAATGCATCTATTTTTGTGTACACTAATTTAGTCATAGTTCTTCATATCTTTTTCTTATTATTGAAGCCTAAAGCTTGACATCTATTTAATTTATTGGTGTCTGTTACATTATAATTATTAATCTTATTTACTATTTTGTATAAGTAATTGTTTAGACATGTTAGCTAATGATCATAAGCTAGTTACATGCATTACCATATTCACTTATATTCTTATCCGTTCACCATTTTAATAATTATCTACTTAACTTTTTTTTTAAATTAATCATATTTATGAGTCTTTATTGGTTATTTTATGACAGTCAACACTTCTTACAATTGATCGCTATTTCTTTTGTATTAATTATTATCTTCTTATTTTGTTATTAGTGAAAGCATTTCTTCTTATTTTTTAGATCACTTTATTTTAATGTGCTTTTATCTTTTATCTTATTGACATATTAATTTTTAGTTTTTCAGTACTAAACGGATTGAAAGTCACATAGTTTAAAGATATACATATAGAAATCGATCATCTTCCATTTTGAATCCAATTATATCGTGACTATTATGGATTCATGTCTATTTCTTATCCACCTTGCTTCTCTTTATCATTCCTTGCCTTACTCAAATTTCGAGAACGAAATTTTTTGTTATATGGGTAGAATGTAATATCTCTATTTTATAATACATGATTTAATAATAAATAATAATATCTTAATATGTATATATAATTTATATTAAGAGATTAATTATTATCTAGTGTGAGTCATTATTATTAATTGTTATTGATTACTATTATCATTATTAATTATTAAGATTATTATTATTAATATGTAATTATTATTAATTATCTGGTATTTAGATTGATATCATTTTTCTCTTTCTCTTTCATTTTCTTTTTCCTCAGTTTAGCCCACTATCTTTTCTTTCTTTTCCTTCTATTTTCTTCAATGAGCCAAAACCTGGGTCCATACACTATTTTTTTTCTTTCTTTTCTCATTTTTCTTTATTTTGAGCCCAAGCCCAGCCTAATAAGCTCAAAACTTAAGTTAATATCCAATAGGGTTTAGGTTGTCGTACCCAAATCCAGTAAGAAACTCAATCCAAATAAAATTCTTCTTTTTAACTCACTATCCCTTTAAATCCATGAATACCTAAGGATAAAAATAAAAGAAAGTATTTTTAAATTCATCCAAAATTCTCCCATATCCTGAAACACACTCAAATCAAATTTATAAACATTCAAATTTGTGGGTATAACTAAATTCTAATTAAAAATTAATTTAAACTTAACCTAAATACTATCACCCTTCAAATATACACAAGATTAATTCACAAGCCCTAAAAATATATCTACTTTAGGAGAAAGATAAAGGTCATCACTCAATCAAGTGTTGGAGTTTAATCATCGAAATGTAAGTACCTAGTTTCTCTTTCCCTTCTTTTATTTTAATCTGATGATGTTGCTGATCCATCATTAACAAACACCTAGCGTGACATCATGTTGGATGACAGATGCTAAAATTTCATAAGTATTTCATTTGATTATAACAATTGATTGTGATCCTTTAACAGAAGGGTATGTATAGCATATTTGTCACATTGGTAGATACAAAATTTCATTATGAACTTGTGTTAAAGATTTTTTCATTATAAGATCAAGTGTAAACTTGGGCATCATGTTTTGGAGGATGATGCCTCTCGTTTAAGTTGCAATTCTTATTGAATGTTAAAATTGCCCTTTAGTTTTTGACTAGATTCATAGTTTTCATGATGTTCTTTAATACACATAGTCCATCAAACAATGCAGATGTAATTCTCTTTTTCTACCTTGAACTGATACTTATAATTTTTAGATATCTATGCAGTAAAACAAGTGTGAATGTGGACCTGCTTTTAATAAATTATGTTTTAATGGTCATACCGCAGTTCTAATATTTTTTAACTCTATTATTTTCTGTAATTTTGTTCTGGTTGAACTATAAATGTGTAAAAAAATAAAACATAAATATGAACATCTTGAATATGAACATCTTGGATATGAACACATGAACATGAATGTGAACATGAACATGAAAATTTAAATGACATGGATAAACGCTTACGTGAAGCATATACTTAGAATTACTTGAAAAGGTGATACATGGTAATTATATGTGCTTAACAAGTACATAGTGGCATGGTTGTTATTGATACTTGGATCACGCAGGGATATTCATGTTCTTTAATAAAATTTGATTGCAAAAATGACAAGATACGAGACTAATATTGGAGAAATTGATGGTGAAAACTGAGAAAGTGTACTTTGAGTACCGCTATATGTGTACAAGGTATGGTGGGGGGTGTGTGTGTTATTACATTGTACATGTCACTTTGTGACATGGGTTATTGATGAGCTCACTGTAATTATATCCTGATTGTTTCCTGCATGACTTTCGCTGAGGTACACGGATGAGTTTTTCACTAATAGTTTTCAACAATGATAGTCATTTATTAATATGTGAGAATATGGTGTGGTATAAGATGCAGCGATTTTTGCGTACTTAAGACCCAATTAACATGCGTAGTAGGCGAGGAAGGGTATGTTCTACTATACGTGACAATTCTGGTAATTTCATTAATTATGGACATCTTCATACTTAACCTTATAATTGTGTGTTTTTATGATGATTGCTACTATTTGATTGTTTATGCAAGCTCGTTATATTTAATTTATTTCATGCTTAAATGCACTTATATTTTCATTAAATGTATGTTTATTATCATGATTTGATTACTCTATGACTGAGTTTCATAATAAACTCAATACTGTATAACTGAGTTCCTTAATAAACTCATGCTACAAATATATAGTTGTGTCAATGAAAATAAATATCCCTAATTGCACATTGCACGTGTTCTTTCCTTATTCATATACATCTGCGTGTTATGCACGTATTACATATTTATTTTTCTTTATTTGTACTTGTCGGGAGATTTTGACTTCTCACAGTTTGCTTACCCTAGATGGTAGAGAGAACTTGGAGGCACTGGCTGGGAACGAGGAGTACTACGAGGAGCCTGTTGGAGCTCAGTAGAAAACTTGGTAATTACCTTTAATTATTTATTTTTAGATATTTGCTTTCATAAATGTACGTATAAAGAGAGAGTTTTGACTCATTTCTTAATATCGGGATTTGTACCCAATTATTTTATTTTAGTGGACTTCATTAGTTGAATAAATATTTTAATTAGTTTTGCTTTCATGTATATGTACTCTATTGGACTCGAAATATATGCAGCAGATAGTTAAAAAAATATGATAAAATTTGTAGGTTAGAGGCTTAACATTCTCTTTTGAGAGTGTTGCTGGCCCAAATCAAGTGCTTATCTGGCTTTAGTAGTAATCAGAGCGTGACAAGTTGTGCATCATACAAGCACTTTATCTGCACTTGTTGTTAAAACTGAACACATCGAAGCTATTGGTTTACTGAATGTTATCAAGTGATGGGGGCTATAAATTTTATTGATATTCATGTAAGAAGAAGAAGGAACGTTGGTTAATAGTGATATCCAACATGAAAGAGTAATGCCGGAGAGGGAACATCCCAGGTGAAAGAACTAGCATATATGTCGAGTCTGAATCTGATGAGCATTAACTATGGAGGTGATGATATTCGTGACGAAAGGAAGTGAGATGCCGACAATGATGATGGCGCTGAAGTTGTAACACCCCATTCCCGGAATACGTACCAGATATGGGTCTCGATTTTTGCTTATATTATTCTATTTTTCATATTTTTAATTTGGTATTTGGTCGTATCCTGTGGACCAAAACCTAGCTCAATCTTACGGCCCTGAGCCTAGACCTGGATCTGAGTCCAGTTCGAGCCCTACACCCGGCTAATTTATTTATTATTTATTTATTTATTTTTAATAATTATTTATTTATTATTAATTTTCCTATTTCTTTTCTTTTTTTTTTTCCTTTTTCCTTTTTCCTTTTCTTTTCCTTCCCCCACCTTCTACAAACTTCTCCCCTCTCTCTTCTTTCTTCTCTTCGTCCTCTCTCTCTCTTTCTCTTATGAGCTGATCTCTCTCTCCTCTCCTTTTTTCTATATAATCTTTCTCCAAATCCTCTCTCTCTCATCCTCTCTCCTCTCTCTAAAGCCCGGTCGGCCCCACTCCTATTTGGTGCCCTCCACTAGCGGTCGGCGACCGCTTCCCCCCACCGGCGGCTACCCCAAGCTGGCCAAGCTCCACTACCTCTTTACCCTCTCCTTCTTTATCTCCTCCTCTCTCTTCTCCATCTCCACTATTTTCCATCTCTACTACATCCTACCTCCATTTTCATTCCCACAATCACCATCATCACCCACAACCACCATTCCTCTACCTTCTCCTCCTCCCATCACCACCAATTTCATCATACACCACTACCATCTTCTTCTTCTTCCACTACCACATCTCCACCATCATACCATCTTCATCACCATCAACACCACCTCCACCCTAACTTCCCTTCTCCTCCCTTCTCTCCAGCCAGCCGCGCCGCTGGCCTTCCCCTGGGACACACCTAACCGGGCACCAATCGGCCAGTCTCCCCTCTCCTCCTTTTCCCATTTTATCTCACTCTCTATTTCTCTCTTTTCTCTCCCACTGTCTTTTCCTCTCTGTCACTTTCTCTCTACTCTCTTCTCTCTCCCACCTGCCTTCTCCCTCTCTATCACTCATGCTCTCTCACTCTCTCTATTTTCTTTCTCTTCTCTCTAAAAAACTCACTCTCTCTTTCTTCACACTCTCTTTCTCTCTCTATCTCTTTATATATATTTCTCTCTCTTATTCCCTCACTTTCTCTCTTCTTGCAAGCTTGAGCGCTAAGGCCTCTGGCATTTTCCCCAGAGATCGACGCTTTGCCCGTGATATTTCTAGGCAAGTACTCTTTTTATTGGCGAGTACTCCTTTTTGGTGTTTTAGGCGAGTACCATTATTTACGTGCGATCACAGGTATTGGTGTTGATGGATATTTGTATATTTGGTAGGCATTTGGTTGTATTGTGTTTGTGCGGGTGTTTTATTTTATGGCTGATGTTTGTATTATGTAGGCGTGTATCTGTATTTTTTGCAGTGAATGTTTGTAATAGTGTAGGTATACTTGTATATGTGCATGTACTTATACTAACGCTTGTGCATGTACTGTTACTCCTCCACAGCCTTCGGGTCTAACCTCATGAGATTTCAGCCTTCAGGCTCAGCCTCCGGGCTATTCCAATCTTCGGATTTAAACCCTCTAGGTTTCTCTAGCTCTGCCGGGAGGTGAGCTTAGCGCTCAATGCTTTACTACTAAACTCGTTCGAGCGTAGCTTCACCGTGTGCGATGACATGGCGTTCATATGCCCGCTTCACCGCATGCGTTTAGCTTCACCGCAAGTGTGGCTTCGCCGTGTGCGCTAGCTTGACGTTCATACGTCACTTCGCTGTGAGCATTAGCCTCTCCGAGCATGTTAGTATTTAGAGCTGCATGCTAACTCTGCCAGGAGCCAAGCTCTGTCATGTGCCCAACGTGATGCCGACACGGCTGTTGACACTTAAAAAAGACAAGATTCTTATTGGTCTGAACGATGTCTAAACTTGTTGACATTTACAAAAGACAAGTGACAGACGAGCTGAAGACCAGTTTTCACCCATCTTCGAGGGACAAGGAAGCAACTTGGACTCCACTGATCCAGCAAGCAGACTGTGAACACGGATTGTTTCTGAACAGACCTCAGCAGGTCTAAAGATGCTAGCACTTAGCATCACATGAGCCCAAAGGGATAGCCTCGCTTGAGAGGCTAGGATCACCCGACTTCGCCTTGAAGCCATTTAAAGCCTCGCCAGGAAGCTAACTCATAGCTTCGCCAGAGGAAGTCAGCTTCACCCTGAAGCCATACACAACTGCGCAGAAAGGGTATATGATAGCCTCGCCACAGATGACTTCTAGCTCCGCCGAAGAGTTTCTTTCAGACTTCGCCAGAAACTGCCTCCAGCTCCGCTGTGAGTTCAAGGCGGGCAGCGCCACTATTGGTCTGCTATGGTCAATCTTTGACCAATCAAATCTCCAGATGAGATCAGATCTAATCGGGATCAAGATCAAATCCAATCAAGATCAAATCTGAGATCAAATTTGGCAGTTGATTGCCACAATCTCTTGACTCTTCTAAAACGAGTAAGAAGATCAGGGGAAATCCTCCAACAATATGGAAAGGATCAAAACAAATCAAGAGGATCAACCGACCTGCCATTTCTAGCTTCGCAGAAGCTGATCCTAGCCTCGCAGCAAGGCTACTTTCCAGATTCAAACAGATCCGATTCAATCTGTTTTCATATTTTCAAGGGACGGTAATACCCTTGCTCTCCCTATAAATAGCCCATCAGGGGTACAAGTAGAGAGGATCGAGAAAGGATCTCCAAGACCCCCCAGAAGTAGAGGACGGACAGGTGCAAGAGAGAGGACTCCACAAGCAGAGGCTTCTTCACGACGCACCGTGCGTTCTTGAATTCGGAGACTTTATAGAGAATTGCTTCTCTAATCAGGGTGCTGATACCCTAAATACCTTCTTCTCAAGGAATCTCCGGAACCAGGCGAGAAGGAATTCCTAATTGAAGGCTGTTTTGAGAAGTAGCAAGAGGGTTCTACCAACCTTCTGTTCTCTGATTCCCCAAACCAGGCGAGAAGGGAATCTCATCGCTCGCATCGTCAAAGGGACAAAGTGGTCGCGCGCTGACCAGACTCCTATCGGCACACTTCTCCAGAATCTCTGAGAAGATCTACTTGTAATCTTTTTTAAGAATACTTGTAATTTAGCTCCTCAACTCTTTTTTGTAAGTTTTCCCCTTTGCAAATCAATGGAAAACAAGATGGCGACTCCGCTGGGGAAGAAATTCTCCACTGCCGAGAATCAAGTATCGCAATGCGACGAACAGACCTTCGGGTCTAACTCTGAATCCAGAAAAGCCGGTGCAGCCAGAGCCTCTCTGGCTAAATCTTCAAGGAAAGTCTCTGCGGAGACAGAAAAGGTTCTCTGCGAACCTACTGCGGTTCTCTGGCGTAACAAGGAAGCACGCCCGTAGCCCAAGTCCTGCACTCTCAAGAACTTGGTTGTCCAGTTCGATCAAGGAAGATTTGAAGAAGTCCTCTCTGGGGGTGGCCTAATGCTTCGAGCACGGAAGCATAGGACGGTCTCCACGGCTAAGGTTTCGAAGTAGGAACCAGAAGCAGAATTCTGCCAACACCCTTCAGCCTCGCAGGTGGCTAATCAGGTTCCTTGCGAACCTAAGTATCCTCTGCCAAAGAGGATGTAGAGGCCTAAACAAAAGTCTCTGGCCAAAGCCTCAGGCGTAGCTACGCCAAAACCGCGCCTCTCTCGCGAAGAAAAAGGCAAGATGCTTATCTGCCCCAACAATGCTGCCAACCATGAAGTCACGACGGCAATCATACCTTCGCCCAGTTCAACAGCAGCAATGCCTTGCGCCAGCCTTGTTCCCATGAGCGAAGCTACTGTACCACAGCGTACGCGCAGGGTTCGTGACCGGGAAGCTAGAGCCAAAGTACCATCTAAGGCTAATTGCCTTCGCAGCAGCATAGCGGGTAAAGCACCACAGCGTGCTCCGCCCTCCGGTTCGTCAAGCGCTAAGCTCGCGCTTTGTGGCGAAGCAGAGACTGAAGCACTATTCAGTGCTAATCCCTTCTGCAGGGATAAAAGGAGCAGGACATCGTCCTATGTGCGACCCAAAAGAGCATTTGCACTCGATTGTAGAGACCCAATCGGGTCTGATTTCAGGAAATTGTTGACAAATAAATAAACCTGTTCCCCCTGTTGTCAACAAGTGGGATGTCAGCTGGTGATAGTCCACTCGGTCCATTGCCGGCTGGGACCAATCCCCGCCACTCCTCCAAGACGACGGTCAGTTTTTGATCGACTATCGGTACAGGCCCCAGTGAAACATCATAAAAGGAGCATCTCGCGAGATCTACCCTCTGCATCCGTCAACACAACCGGAAGGGGACGAGAGCTGCGCAGGGGAAGACAAACATCTGACGACACCCCCTACAGCTCCCCAGATCCAGATTACAGCCCAGGCTTAAGCGAAGTCTTGGTGCATGAAGAGTGTGTTTTCTGAAACACCAGATCTAGGGTAGCGATACCCTACAGTTATGAACAGCCTTCCTCCTCAACGGCCCTAGCCTCGCCGGAGCTCAAGAAATCACTCCAACCATCGGATGAAGAAGATGAAGACAGTGGGTACGCCTCTTCAGCGACAGTTAGCTCAGTGCGAACAGACAGAGTATCAGTCAATATGGCTGATAGTGCTAACGACGACCTTCGTCGACGTTTGAAGCTCAGGAGCGAACTTCCAAGACTCAGCAAGAGGCTCTGGACAACATTCAACAGATGCTTGCTCGACTCCTCAGCAATCGGAATGACAATGATGCCGGGAGCAATCACGATGAGGAGGAACATTTCAGCAATGAGCAGCCAAAGACGGAGAAATCCAAAGAGGGTTCTTCCTTAGACGCCGAAGTCCTTAAAGGCCTCCAAGCTCAAATAGCATCCCTATCTCAGAGGGATGAATTAAAGAAGGTAGGGGCAGTCCGTCCTTACCCATTGGAGTGGGATTCGGTGCCATATCCACCGAAGTTCAAACCACCAACGTTGCATACCTATGATGGAAAGAGCTCGCCAAATCAGCACATCTACTACTTCCGGTCTCAGACTGGTAATGTTATAAGCAACGACGCCATCATGGCTAGACTGTTCATTGGCACCTTAAAGGGAGTGACATTTGACTGGTTCCGAAGTCTCCCTCCGGGCTCTATCAATTCCTGGATCGACCTGGAAACCCGGTTCCTCTCTCGTTTCTACGAGGACGATACCGAAATAACCATGGACAAGCTCCTCTCCACTGTGCGGAAGAAGGGCGAATCTGTCCGCGACTACATCGAGCGGTTCAGAAACTTATCCTTGATGTGCCCAGTAGGGATGCCATTACCCATGCTCTTACAGACATGCAGGCATAACTTCTTGGACCAAGTGGAAGTTCGCATGGGGGCTGTCAAGGCCCACACTTGGAAAGAATTGATCGAACAAGCTGAGATAGCTGAAAAGTCGGCTAAAAAGTTCGAACCATCCACCCCTAGAGGCAAATGGGGTATGAACAGTAAAGGACGTAGTGACCTACCGCGGTCTTCTCAAGCCAAAGGGAAAGAGACTATGTCTGTAGAATTGACCGGGGACGTGCAGTCGAAGGCCAAGAAAAGCGGCTTCAACAATCAGGAGCCTAAGTTTCCTCCAAAACAGTACTCCTTCAGAGACGATCAAGTGGTCACGATATTCCATCTGCTCCACAAAGGGAATAAAATGAAGCTGCCAAATGCTCGGCGTCCCAATGAGATAGGGCGCACGAACGACCCCAAATATTGCCTCTACCACAGGATGATCCACCATCTTACCGACAAGTGTTATGTCCTCAAAGATAGAATTCAAGCCTTAGTCGACGCCGGAGTCCTGACACTAAAGTCAGAACAGAAGAAAGTCACTGCCAATATGGTGACCCTCGAGTTCGACAAAACCTCAAAGGTCATAGTTCCTGACGGGACCTATCCAGTCCCTGTGCCACGGTTGGAGGTCAAGCATCCTCCAGCTAAAACTCAAGATAATAAGGGTCTTGTTCCCTTAACATTGGAGACAGGGGAAGTCATGTGGATACACCCAGACCTTGTCCAAGACGTGCAGTGGGATTCAAAGAGGCCCAAGTCAAAGGGTAAATCTTGCAATGTCATCTCCATCCTCCCGGACGATGGCAATCTTACGTCAGCTTCCCTCACTAACTCAGAAGGAGAAAAGCAGGATTGCACAACGCAGGCCGACCTACCTCAGCCGACGGGTACTCGATCCAGAAAATCGTACTTGAGGCAGTATGAAAAGTCTACTGATGAGATACAACAGCAAACAACGTCAGTACGAGTACCAGCATCCGCTTCGATTCCAACCAAGGGAAAAGAGAAGCCTAAAGAGGTTCGATTCGACCAAATCCTAAAGAAGCCTTCAGGACTAGGGCTTGACATGCCCTTTTGTTTTGACATATTAGCCCAGCTGGCTAATATCCCAGCTCGTATTATAATACACGAGCTCCTTCGTCTCTCAAAAGAGACAAGAGAAGCACTCAGGGATGCGCTAGCCAATTCAGAATCCTTTCTGACATGCATGCTAGAGGTCCCTAACGAAGACGTTCAGTCTCCTTGCCCAGAATGTCATCACATACAATCAAAGGTACCCGCCATTACATTCACGGCGGAAGATATGCTTCTCAAAGATAACAAGCACCATCGACCTCTGTACTACACCGGATATATCGGTTCAACGTGCATTGAAAGAATACAAGTCGATTCGGGGTCCGCACTCAGCATCATCCCCAAAAGGCTTCTCACTTCCTCGGCATACCGCTGTATAGGCTGTCCGCAACCACCACTATAATATACGGTTTCAATGCCGGGAGCAGTCACCCACTTGGGAAAATCCGGCTCCGTTGCAGAATCGGGAGCCTGAAGTCAGAAGTGACATGCTATGTCATTGACGCCGACACGTCATATAACCTGCTGCTAGGACGACCATGGATCCATGCCAACTGGATCGTTCCTTCTACTTTGCACCAATGCTTCAAATATGTTGAAGATGACGCGACAGTACGAACTGTCTTTGCTGAGAAGCAACCATTCAAAGGGGTGGAAAATTACTTCACTGACGCTCTCCTGTATCAAGAGGCCGGTGGGACACCTAAAGAACCATTGCCGGACGATGATGAAAGTGGCAATGAGGCGGATTCAGAATACGAAGCAAGCATGCCAGCTATTCTGATTGGTTAACCAATTATAGCATGTCTCAATAATCCCCAATGTAATACTCCTTCAGAGGATGAAGGTGAATGGGTAATTAATGATAATATTTCTTTTGATTATCCTGCGAGTGTTGGGCTATTTGAATCCATTACGGATAGCTCCCTACACATGCCTTTACATAAGCCAAGTGCGTTCAGTACGCCCATGGAATCTGCAGAAGGAGCCACTTTGGTGATCCCGCCATCCAAAGAAGGTCAGTTACCGATAATCTTCGGTAGAACCCAATCACGGGGATCCATAACCGCATATTCGAGTTCAAACTCAGACACTCCACAATTCTTCCATTACGCGCAACCTGCGTGCCATATTATGAAGAAAATGGGATACGACCTTAAGCATGGAGAAGGCCTGAATTTTGGAAAAGGAAGGCGCGGTTTGATGCGAAACTTTGTGCCTAAGGGAAGCCTGCAAATTACTATGATAGTACACGCAGGGGGTTGGGATACGTTACACCCACATCGCCAGCAACGATTCAATGCAAAGACGACGAACCAATCCCATCACATTCAGCCTCATCCTCCGAGTGGGACTCAGATGTAAGTGTGGGAATGATGTTCGAAAACCTCACCGTTAATATGACCTCAAGCAGTCAATTGGAGCCCGCAGAATCTATTGATGAGGACCCATGGGCCCAACAATTAAACCTCAAGTGGGAAAGGAGATTCGAACTGCGCGAGACACCTACTGAAGACAAGGTGATGCAGGTCAACTTGGGTAGTCAAGACTACCCCAAGCCTATCTTTATAAGTGAAAGCCTATCACTTACAGAGAAGGAATAATTGATAATACTCGTAAAGGAGTATATAGACGTCTTCGCATGGAGCTACGAAGACATGCCTGGACTTGATCCGCAAGTCGCCATGCACCGTCTAAATATCAAGCCGACGTCAAGCCAGTCAAGCAGCAACAACGTCGGTTTCGCCCGAATATTATGGAAGCTATTGAAGCCGAAGTTCACAAGCTCATTACATGTGGCTTCATCCGCAAGGAACAACATCCAGATTGGGTTGCCAACATCGTCCCCGTCCTCAAGAAGAACGGGAAAATACGGATCTGCATCGACTACCGTGATCTCAATACGGCCTGTCCTAAAGATGAATTCCCGCTACCCATCACCGATGTCATGATCGACAACACATGTGGATTCGAAAGGATGTCTTTTATGTACGGCTTTTCAGGGTACAACCAGATTAAGATGTATCCCGACGACGAGAAGCATACTTCATTCCGAACACCATTGGGGGTATACTGCTACACTGTAATGCCCTTCGGACTGAAGAACGCCGGAGCAACCTATCAGCGGGCAATGAGTACAATCTTCCGCAATCATCTTCGAAAAACGGTAGAATGCTATGTCGACGACATTGCTATCAAAAGCCGCAGCAAAGATGACCATCTCCATGACTTGAGAACGATGTTCGACATAATGCGGGCTCATCAGCTGAAAATGAATCCGACAAAATCCTTCTTGGGAGTGTCAAGTGGCAAGTTCCTTGGGTTTATTGTTACATCAAAAGGGATTCATCTTGACCCAGACAAAGTCAAAGCCATTCAAAGCATGCATCCACCGAGGAATCTCAAAGAGCTTAGAGGCTTGCAAGGCAGACTGGCTTATATCAGAAGATTCATCGCAAATCTCTCAGGCCGCTGTCAACCGTTCACCCAACTCATGAAAAAGGGTGCTTCCTTCGTATGGGATCAAGCTTGCCAGGAAGCTTATGAAGACATCAAGAGGTACCTCACAAAGCCTCCAGTCTTAGTGGCCCCTACATCAGGGAAACCATTTTTGCTTTATGTAAAAGCTATGGACTATTCTCTCGGTGCCCTCCTTGCTCAAAAAGGACGACAATGGTCACGAGCAAGCCATTTATTATCTAAGCAGGACTCTCATAGGAGCGGAATCTCGCTACAATCCTATCGAGAAAGAGTGCTTAGCTCTCGTCTTTGCTGTACAGAAGACGCGACATAATTTGGTCGGCCAAACTATACATGTCATCTCCAGAGTGAACCCATTGCGTCTCCTTATGACAAAGCCAGGATCACTGAATTCAAGATTGGCTAAATGGGCACTCCTTTTGTCTCAATACGACATGATCTTTACCCCAGAAGGCGGTTAAGGTCAGGCCTTGCGGAGTTCTTGGCTGCTCATCCAGTTCCGGAACATTCAAAACTTCATGACGATATTCCAGATGAAGTCTTCGACTCCAATATAACCTCAGAGGAGGAAGTGTGGCAGATGTTCTTCGACGGAGCATCGCGAATGGGCCCTAAAGGCAAGATTATTGCCGGAGTGGGGGTTGTGTTTATCTCTCCACAAAATCACGTCCTTCCCAGAGCATTTTCTCTGACAGAATCATGCTCCAACAATGTAGCAGAATATAATGCTCTGCTCATCGGTCTTCAGCTCGCCCATGGAATGGGGGTACGCTACCTCAAAGCCTACGGCGATTCAAAACTGATTATCAATCAGGTTAAAGGCGAATACGAGGTCCGCCACGAAGACTTGGTGCCTTATTACTATACAGCCATCGAATTGGCTAACCTATTTGAAGGTTTCTACATCGGGCACGTGTCTCGATCTCATAATACCAAGGCGGACGCTCTTGCTGCTTTAGCAACAACACTAGCCTTGCCGGCCGACACCGAGTATCACCTCACAGTCGCAACTCGACATCTTGTATGCTCCAAGCATATATTGAGAACCAGAGAGGTCTATAATATCTCAACGGATCTTGAGCCGAGAGATTGGCGATTTCCTCTCATTGACTATGCCTTACATGGTCTGCTGCCAGACGATCCTAAAGAAGCGGCATCTATCAGACGAAGGTCTCTCCGTTTCTACTACGATCCAACTCTGAAGACACTTTACCGTCGTTCATATGACGGTGTCCTCCTCCGTTGCCTTTCTCATTCAGAGGCACAGGAAGTGCTTAAAGAAGAACACGATGGCACTTGCGGAGCTCATTAGCCAGGTCCAAAGCTTAAAGACAGATTGCATGGGCTTGGATATTATTGGCCAACCATGATAGCCGATGCCATTCAATATGCACGAAGGTGTAAGGCATGCCAAGTTCATGCGGACTTCATACACCAGCCCTCGGAGTTGCTCCACCCGACTGTTGCTTCATGGCCATTTGAAGCATGGGGAATTGACGTCGTAGGGCCAATCAGCCCCTCTTCGACAAGAGGTCACCGGTTTATCCTTGCAATGACCGACTACTTTTCAAAATAGGCGGAGGCCATACCATTGGCTGAAGTCAAAACCTCTAACGTGGTTAATTTCATCAAACACCATGTCATCCATCGTTTGGTGTCCCCAGGCGGATCATCCATGACAATGGTCCCCAATTCATAAGCCAGGTATTCTATCAGTTCTGTGATAAATATCGAATTCAGAATGTGGCTTCAACTGCCTATAACCCTGCTGCTAATGGTTTGGCGGAAGCATTCAACAAAACAATCATCAAGCTACACAAGAAGTTCGTCTCCTCGAATAAGCGAGATTGGGACGAAAAGCTTGGTGAGTGTCTTTGGGCCTACCGGATCACGGTTCAAACACCGACGGCAATACGCATTTTTCCCTAGTGTACGGGTGTGAAGCAGTCATCCCATTGGAAATCCAGATGTCGTCATTGCGAGTCGCTCTGACCACTAAGATCACATCAGAGGACAATGATCGGTTGCGTCTTCAAGAGCTCGAAGCCCTAGATGAGAAGCGATTTCAAGCTCAGCAACACATCGAGCTGTATCAAGCTCGAATCTCAAAAGCCTTTAATAAGAAGGTCAAACAGAGGGTCGTCCAGAAAGGAGACATGGTTTTAGCCGTCAGACGACCGATGATTATGACGCATAAGACCAAAGGCAAATTTCAGCCTAAATGGGAAGGACCTTTTGTGATAGAAACTGTCTATTCGAATGGAGCATACTGCCTCATGACTTCAGACGGCGACTTACTCATGATGCCGATCAATGGCAAGTTCTTAAAGAAGTATTATCCCTGATTAAGGATCCTTCTTATGATCAAGTTAACATTACACCTCTGATCAAGACCTTCGTGTTCAAAGTACACACAAAGAGAGCCTTTCTCTTCCTCCAAGCGAGATCATATAACCATAAACCAGTAGGAACCTGGCAGTATACTGGTTGTCTTAAAGGAGAGTCAAGGTTACACATACATTAACCAGACGACCCAATATCCTTAACGATTAAGGATAGAGAAAAATGTTGACTTTTAAGCCCAACATAAGTCCTCGACAACTCATCATGCTGAGGGGAATAGCATGGCTAGCCCAATTCAAACGGTAGTTGGTAAAGGCATATCAAACCCGTTGACAGCTGGGGATTTGCTAAAAATCCTAAGGGACCAATTCCCATTTGATTCCCTCTCCAAAATCACTTACCAATTCTCATCCATAGAATGGTAAGACCACATATGCATTTCGCTGTTACGTTAACATTAAACCTATGACAGTGATTCCCTCGTTTTTTCCCGTGAAAATGAGACCTCCAAAATCACTTACCAATTCTCATCCATAGAATGGTAAGACCACATATGCATTTCGCTGTTACGTTAACATTAAACTTATGACAGTGATTCCCTCATTTTTTCCCGTGAAAACGAGACCTCCAAAATCACTTACCAATTCTCATCCATAGAATGGTAAGACCACATATACATTTCGCTGTTACGTTAACATTAAACCTATGCAGTGATTCCCTCGTTTCTCCCCGTGAAAACGAGACTTTTCCCAAACTCCATTACAATTTTGAGCCCTGTTGACATTTACAAAAGACAGGTCTCGATGCTTATTGACATTTACAAAAGATAAGTATCACCAACCTTGAGCTTAGTGGTGTCTCAATCGGTTATGTCATTGCGACCTCTGAACTAGCAGACAGCTAAGTCTCAATTTCGAGCTTGTCGACATTTACAAAAGACAAGTCTCAACCCCGAGCCCTGTTGACGTTTACAATAGATAGGTCTCGATACTTGTTGACATTTACAAAAGACAAGTATCACCAACCTTGAGCTTGGTGGCGTCTCAATCGGTTATATCATTGCGACCTCTGAACCAGCAGACAGCTAAGTCTCAACCTTGAGCCCTGTTGACATTTACAAAAGACAGGTCTCGATACTTATTGACATTTACAAAAGATAAGTATCACCAACCTTGAGCTTGGTGCGTCTCAATCGGTTATGTCATTGCGACCTCTGAACCAGCAGACAGCTAAGTCTCAACCTTGAGCCCTGTTGACATTTATAAAAGACAGGTCTCGATACTTATTGACATTTATAAAAGATAAGTATCACCAACCTTGAGCTTGGTGGCGTCTCAATCGGTTATGTCATTGGGACCTCTGAACCAGCAGACAGCTAAGTCTCAACCTTGAGCCCTGTTGACATTTACAAAAGACAGGTCTCGATACTTATTGACATTTACAAAAGATAAGTATCACCAACCTTGAGCTTGGTGGCGTCTCAATCGGTTATGTCATTGCGACCTCTGAACCAGCAGACAGCTAAGTCTCCACCTTGAGCCCTGTTGACATTTACAAAAGACAGGTCTCGATACTTATTGACATTTAAGAAAGATAAGTATCACCAACCTTGAGCTTGGTGGTGTCTCATTCGGTTATGTCATTGCGACCTCTGAACCAGCAGACAGCTAAGTCTCAACCTTGAGCTCTGTTGACATTTACAAAAGACAGGTCTCGATACTTGTTGACATTTACAAAAGACAAGTATCACCAACTTTGAAGCTCGGTGCCTCCTCAATCAGTTATGTCATCGCGACCTCTGAACTAACAGACTACCAAGTTTCAGCATTCAATCCAGCAAAGGACTATTCTCTCAAATGGCACCAATACAATTTGGAACCAACAATTCAGAAAGTGAAACAATTTAGGGATTCGACAGGGAGTCAAAATAAAAATTATTATTTTTATTGATTCCAAAAGGATGGGATACATGGAGGCATATATATATTACGACCTACGGACGTATATTATAAGATCTGATTCGCTCTTCAAGGGAAGCCAGCCTCGTCCTCCTATCATCAGCAGCCCGGACAAGCGCCTGCGACCTCAGCTCAGCCTCATTAAAGTTCATCGCCTGGGTCAGACGAGCTTCGACCTCAACCAAGGTTGCCCTCTGAGCTAACTCCTACCGTGAGAGTTCGTCACTCTGGGCCTTAAGCTGCTCAAGCTGCGTAATCTCTTCAAGATGCACTGGTTCAGCCCTGGATAAGAGAAGATTTGCCTTCCTGATCATTTCCTTGGCCTTCCAATTTTATCTTCAGCGTCAAGAAGAGCACTGGTGGAGGCATCAATGGCATTCCCAACCTCTACTTTCCTTGTCTCCAAGGATTTCAAGTCAGAAGAAATAGCCTTAGTAACCTCCTGAGCAGCAAGACGGGCTTCATGCATTTGAGCGACAAGATGCGCGAGCTGTTCACTAACCGAAGACTCCAGGTCTGAGCGGCTAAGACGGTGCCATTCCTCTACGTCCCTCTCAAATTGGTCTAACAGGAGTTCCAAGGCAGTGGCTTGGTGGTACCCTTCAAGGTCCCGAATATTTTCAATACTGCGGGAGAGGACCACCTTTAACGTTGAGAACGGCATAGTCGAACCTTTCAAGACCAGATCGATGGATCGCCCTAAGCCTTTATAAAAGCTATCGACTATGTCACCTATAAAATCATTTTCAATCTCGGCCACTTCTGGTAGACGGACAACCTCAGGAAAATTCACTAGCCTGGTTGACACTACTGTTGAAGGAACGGCGGGAACACTGGCTGCAGCAGCATGACAGGTCGTCAATGATCTCGACGGAGTCCTCATTGAAACCAGTACACTAGCCACCGCTGAGGTAGGACTAGTGATCATCTCCTGAACAGCAGGCTTAACCATCAGGGTTGGGGAAGTAGGGCTTGTAATCACCCTCAGCTCTGCACGTGCCACAACTGACGGCGCCTCACTCGTTGATATAGTTGGGAGTGAGGACACCTCCGGGACTACCACCCCTTCAACCTCTGTTCCTTTGGCTAGCTCAGGCCGATAAAGGGGCAGGTCACTATACAGCGCGTCCAACACAGCAGCATCCGCCGCGGTCGAAGTGCTTATGTCACCCCTTGACCCCTCGGGAAGATCCTCTGGTTCCCTTGAAGTTGACGCACCCTGAGGCGGAACAACTGCAATAAAATTGTGTTTAGGCAAGACACAATAAATAGTAGAAGCCAAAGGTAGGAACAATACCAAAGGATGATGTCGCCTCAAACATCTTGGCAGCCGCATCAGTCTCCACGGGCTCCATTGGAAAGTCCTTTGTGGAGTCAACACGAATGGCCGGCCCGCTTTCGCTTGCCGAGTCTCCCGTAGACCATCCAATAGAGCTTGACGCTACAGGACTTCCTTTGGAAGTCCCAGCGCCCGAAGGACCAATATCAGCCGCATCACCTCCGACTCCTCCGGGAGGGTAAAGAGCCAGCTTCAGTTTCATAAGTAAACAGGGGATCATAATGTTCCCCTTGCTCTCCACCGGCCTCAACTCCTGTATCAAGAAGAAAATAATGAGCTATCCAGAATACATAAAAGATATATTACAAAGATGAAGCTGATCTTACCTAAGTTCGGAGCAACTTCGCCAGTAGTCGGTTCAGTAACCGACGGTTCAACTACTGAGGGGACAAGAGGAGGAACCGCCACAGACGTTCGCCCTCTACAACAATCGTAGGAGCTCGACGACAGGGTTTCTTCACCAACTGTTTCCTACGCGACCCACCTGTCCGTTTGCGCTTTAGAGGGACATCAGAACCTTCCTCCTCCACTTCTTCTACATGTCTTGGGGGAATTGTCCCCATCACGTCGGAACCAGCTGCAAGAGTCTCGGCACCAGCCTCTGCTTCGAAGCGAGGACTTTCCGCATCCGAGGCTTCGCTGTCATCCACAGTAACGAATTCCTCCATGCCTGGGACGCGAACCCCCTTACCTTCCCTTCTCTAGAGACCTTCTGTTTTAGCCGCTGAGAAATTAACTTCACACCAGAGCTGTTAGCCTTGAATCCAAGGGGTGTGGAGTTGGAAGTTGCGTACCACTGGCAGAAGCACAGGGTCATTAGAAGATTGGGAGTCCTCAACGGCGTACGCAGCCGCGCCCCAGTACAGCCCGCAATGAAGAATTGCCAAGCACGGGCCCCATCAATAAGGCTCCCCATGAAAGCCAGATTGAGATTCGGGTTGCCCACGTACAGTTGGTCATATCCAAACTGTCGAGCAAACTGACTTGGGACATAAGGCACCAAGTAGCAGCTATCCCCGCTCCGGTATAATAGATGTGAAGGCCGGATACTGACCAGCCACTCAAAAACTCCCCAGCTCAGGGACGAATGCCCCTCCCCCCGCATCTTTGAACTCTTCCCCATAGCCTGCACCCCGAATACGGGGAAAACAGCGGAAGAGACTATAGACGTCATAGCGACGTACTAATTTACGGGCCTCAGCCACGTAAGTCTTCTGCCATGAGCATCCTTCGAATCGGCGGAGGAGCGCCATTCGAACATCTTGTGGGGGTCCTCTCCAGCTTCAATTAAAGAAGGACAATGCAGGGCGAACCATGCCATTAAGTAAGTATACGGCAAGACCTATTCTGGGTTAGGTCCGTCGCGGGGCGAAATGGTCCCCTTTCCACGCTTCGTCGTTGGTGGCCTGCAAAAAGCCTCCGTCAATGCACGAAGGCCTCTCTAGATACAGCACACCATGGCCGAAAGAAGTCCCAGAGGATGACCATGAACCAAACGAACAGCGGGCAGCAAAACATTCGGATGAACGATGTCACCCGAAGAAGACGGCACCACGCACCTCTTCAGCCAGACTATTAAGAAACCAGCCAGAAGTGCCTCCCGGGACATCGGCCTGCGAGCCTGATGATGAAAGCTTCGAAGGACATCACCCTGCTCATAGGGACCATCATCTTCCTTCACAACTAGATCCCCTTGGAAGTGCTTTTGCATCCGGTCAAAGATGTCTTCATCAGCAACTCCACAGTGAGCCGCTTCAGGAGTGTTCTCCATATCTGGGAACAAATAATCTCCCCAGCTCTTCAAGCTACAGGAGGTTCCCTTACCGCCCCCATGCATACTGGAGCAAATGTGCAAGTGGCACATTAACTCCCGGTAGGTCTCGAACAAGGCAGGCTCCTGCTTCTCCAGAAGAGCCAATTCCGCCTCGCACGGGAAGTATTCTTCATATGGGAGAGACCCAAAAGGCAGAGCAGAGACTTCCCACATCTCATGCAAGGCCATACCCAACTCACCGACAGGGTGAAGAAGGTCCCTGAAGCTGGGCAATACAATTCAAAGATGGCGTAGAAGCACGCCACATTCATCTCAATGCCATAGCAGGTCGCCCTGACGGCCTCATAGAGGTTTATCCTTTCCAGATCCTCCTCAAAATGAGCGAGGATGTATACAGTTAAATCCCTCCACCATACCTTCGGAGGGTGAATCCAGCCTGGAGTCCTGAAGTCAGTAGCTGGGTAGTTCCCATTGACCTTGCAGAATTGGTTGCAAAGGTCAGCGCCACAGCAGGATTCTCTCCCACTGGGATCTCTCGCGACACATTCCCAAGATGTAGACCCATTATGCAACAAGGAGGCCCCGCTCTTGCATGACCAGAAGATTGAAGCATCAATTTTCCTATGTGGACAGAGTCAGTACTCCGGCTCACGTCCCACGACATCTTCCGAGCCTGCGTCACGCATTGGAAGGAAGACAAAGAAAAATGACGCTTATTGGACGGAAGGTAGAACTTCTCACCATCCAACTGGAAATCCACTGCCCTTCCCCTGCCAGTAGTTGGTGATCAGGGTCTGGTGCGGCATCCCCGAACATGAAGTCAGGCTTCCTATAAGTTCGACGGTCGATATCTTCAAAGGGAGCCGTAGTCAAAATACTCCTCGTGGTGTATTGATCACCGCCATGAATAAGCGTATCTCGGATGACAGAACTCCGCTCACTAAACAGAGAAGCCTGCCCTTGAAATTGCAAGCTGATATTGCCGTCCGATCCCCTGGTTATCCCAAATAGATTGTTCAAAGGACCAGGAGTATAATGCACTGCAGAAGCAAAAAGGAATTATGATTAGTTCACCAGCCAAGCGAACACAAAGACATAATTTTCACCAAGGCATAGCCTCGCCCTTTGAGCGAAGCTAGCAAGGCGATAGCTTCGACAAAGCTTAGCCTCACAGTCAAGTCCGCATTTCGCAGAAAATGTCCAAGTGTTAGCTTCGCGTCGAGAAAGCTTAAGCAGAAGGCGGTACAGCCCCGAGGATTAACTTTGTCAAAAGGGCATTATGGTCATTAATCCTTTACGGCCACGATTGAAGGGACAGATCCGTATCCTGTTGTTCAACAGGACGAAAACAACCCAAGTGATAGCTTCGCACGGAGGCTTAAAGAAGAACTGTTCAGTTCTTAGATCCCCGTCCAAGAGAATAAGGGAAATTCAAGGAAATTGATTCCCTAACAATAACAGATCATGCTCGATCGTTCTGGATTCATCCAAAGATAGCCAAATATCGGCTTTGAAATAGAGACGGCAGTCTCTAATCAAAAGGGAAAGTCCCTTACCGGCAATTGGTCGTTCGATGACCGAAGGAGGAGAAGGACCCTCCGCTGCAGAAGTTGCCACTTCTTTCCCCGCTCGTCTTTTGGGCGCCATTGAAGAGTTGCGAAAGCTTTCAAACTTTTTAAATGGAGAGGAAAGAGGAAGAAGAAGAGTCAAAGGTCTCTAAAAATTTCAAGTAAAGAGATCTGTTCTTTCTCAGCCCGATCGGGCTTTTATAGGCCAATCAGCGCCTGAAACGACGCCTCGAAAAGAGTATAGGCTGTCGTTTCAAATTAATTTGAAATGCCGCCTAAAGCGCCTTCCCGAGATGCGCTGCTTCAGCCACTGAGGGTTAACCTCACCATGAGTCAAAGTGCGGACTTCGCACAAGTTCATCAAGAACTCCGCCAAAAGGGTTGCCTTAGCCCGCTAAAGGCACAGTTCGCCGACATGCCAGTTTCGCGCGAAGCTCATTCAAAAAGGACCTTGTCCTTAACTCCGCACGAAGTTCAGCCCCGTTCTCAATGAAGGCAAGGCGGAAATCAAATGAGCAGAAAATGAACTTTCATTGATTTAAGAGCAAAGGTACATTAATGTTACATCAAGATTGTGTTTCGTACAACAGATTCGGTTGCTCAGCAAGATTATTCGCGCAAAAGGCATACAAGTGATTTTATCTGCTTCCAAGCCAGACCAACTGGACACGAAAGGCCTTCCTCCTGCACAAGGCTGTAATCCTTCATATAAGGACAGATGGTGCCACCAGGACAGATGGTGCCACCAGGACAAGGTCAGTGATCTCACAGGTGACGTCCGCTTTCCCGAAGTGGATCATCTTAGATAAGCGACCACCAGCCTCGCCTCAAAAGGGATCATCTCGGATAAGCGACTGCCAACAGCCTCTGGGACACGCATCAGCTGCCCCAGTTTGTTCCTCTTGCTTAAAAGTAAAGCTTCAACTGGGGAAGCATAAGGCAACTTTTCGGTCTCTTTCATCAAGTCACAAAGTTGGCGAACATAGCTCACTGCAATGCAAATCAGAACAGATTAGCAGTTACACACGGGAGAAGCTGCAAAAACACTAAGTCAGATTCTTTGGGGCGAAGCAATCCGATTTCAGTTAAAGCAGAGGATAAGCCTCACTTGCACAGCAGTGATGGGCTAGCTCAGCAAACGCCAAGTCCTAGCCTCGCCTATTTGGCTAAGCCAGACTGATCCTGGGGGACACAGTCTTAGCCCACCTATATGGCAAGACTGGCTCAACCTTGAAGAAACTAAGTCCCAAGTTCTGCCTGTGCAGCGGACTTAACATGCAGTGATCTTTCTCTGATCAAGTAAAGATGATAGCTTCGCTGGAAAGCTATGCTGAAATCCTTAACATGCAAGCAGCCAATTACAAAATGAAGAACAAGGGAAACTAATCCCTGAAGCAGCTGCTAAAGCTAAAATAAGGGAGATGAATTCCCTAAAGTTGGTGAAGTCATTGAATGATCAAGACTTACCGTCCTTGGCCGGGTAATAACCAGACTGGGCATTCCTACTAATTCAGAGATCTGAGTATCTCTCTCAACCAAAAGAAGAGAAGAGAAAAAGCAGACCGCTTCTCTTCAGAGGACCTCAAGTGTCCTATTTATAGGCCCCATGGCCTGAGGGCTGCCGCCTCAAGTGTGGAAGCACGAGCGCGTTTAAGGCATTTATTGCGCCTTGAGAAAAGGGACGGTTTCCCTTAGAACCGTGCAAAGGAAGAAACGTCTCCCTCATGAAGGCACTCATGGCGCCTTGAAGAAAGGGAATATCCTCCCTTGGAAACGCGCGAGGAAAGAATATCTCCCTCGATCAGTGCGAGAGAAGAAGTGATCTTCTCATAACCGGCCCACGGCAGTTGGCCTTGGGAAAGCAACAGATGTTCCAGAGCGAACCTACCTAGCCGCGAAGCTACCCAGACGCGAGTCTACATGATTCCTCAGCGAATCTACATCCCAAAGTAGGATTTAAAGCGAAGCTGAACTCAACCATAATGGCGACGTTCATACTCCACACACCACCGATCAAAGCAATTCAAAGTGTTTCGAAGCCTGAGTTATTGCAGACTTCTGAAAACTTTGAAGGGGGTCTTGTTGACACTTAAAAAAGACAAGATTCTTATTGGTCTGAACGATGTCTAAACTTGTTGACATTTACAAAAGACAAGTGACAGACGAGCTGAAGACCAGTTTTCACCCATCTCTGAGGGACAAGGAAGCAACTTGGACTCCACTAATCCAGCAAGCAGATAGTGAACCCGGATTGTTTCTGAACAGACTTCAGCAGGTCTAAAGATGCTAGCACTTAGCATCACATGAGCCCAAACGGATAGCCTCGCTTGAGAGGCTAGGATCACCCGACTTCGCCTTGAAGCCATTTAAAGCCTCGCTAGGAAGCTAACTCATATCTTCGCCAGAGGAAGTCAGCTTCGCTCTGAAGCCATACACAACTGCGCAGAAAGGGTATATGATAGCCTCGCCACAGATGACTTCTAGCTCCGCCGAAGAGTTTCTTTCGGACTTCGCCAGAAACTGCCTCCAACTCCGCTATGAGTTCAAGGCGGGCAGCGCCACTATTGGTCTGTTATGGTCAATTTTTGACCAATCAAATCTCCAGATGAGATCAGATCTAATCGGGATAAAGATCAAATCCAATCAAGATCAAATTTGGCAGTTGATTGCCACAATCTCTTGACTCTTCTAAAATGAGTAAGAAGATCAGGAAAAATCCTCCAACAATATAGAAAGGATCAAAACAAATCAAGAGGATCAACCGACCTGCCATTTCTAGCTTCGCAGAAGCTGATCCTAGCCTCGCAGCAAGGCTACTTTCCAGATTCAAACAGATCCGATTCAATCTGTTTCCATATCTTCAAGGGACGGTGATCGTGGGCGGAACTAGCACTCAAAAATGTGTATTTATGAAATCAAATGAAAAGCTCGAATGTGCTAATGTACCCTCGATACTTCCGTTATAGCATTGGCTCAACGGGTCGTATCCACAGCGAAGGGAGGCGATAGAAGCATTAACAGTTTCTATTCCCGTTGTATGTTAACAATTCTTCTTTGTTAAAAGAATGAAAAAGAAAAGAAAATGAAATCTAGAATGTGGTAGGTGAGGAGAGTGATGAAAACGGCGAAGAAAACAAGAGTGAAGCGTGGTTTGGAAAACAAAATAGAAAATGAGATGAAACGAGGATGAACTAAGAAGGCGGTGAAAACATCGATGGAAAAATGATAAAAGAGCTTTGAAAAACGATTTCTAAAACAAGATGAAAAAAAACTCATGGCTACTAACTACTAAATGATCCACTACCATGCTAACCTCTTCATGATAGTTGCCTCACATTTTGATCCTCGGCCATCACAACCTTGGCTCCAAGAGACGATACAAAGCATGGCTCATGGATGGTTCATCACATTCAAAACATTGCAACAAGAACAAGCCAATACAAGCATCACTCATTACACTACTAAAAAGAATGCATGAAATAAAAGAGAGTTAGCTTGGTTAGCAAGTTAGCAAGTTAGATGTTAGAACCCATCATCTTTGGCCATCAATGGCTCTTGCAAGAACAAGGCCTTGTAGAGGCAACCCGATTCATGTGGATTATCAAGTAAGTGGTTAGATGGTTAGTGGTTAGTAGTTAGATTGCCATGAGAAGAAAGTTAGCAAGAAATCATGTAGAAGATGAAGGAGATTAAATTGGAAGAGAAATGAGGCATCTTTACATAGAGTGTCACTCTCTATTACATCAATCCCTTGCTTTCTCTCTCTAGAAATCACTCAGCCCTACTACAATGATCTAAAAAGAAATGAAAATAAAAGAAATGAAGAACAATCACCTACACTACTCCTAAAATCTGCACCTACTCCTAAAAACAAAGACTGCTCTCGGTTTGGCTCTATGCAGGGGCTTTTATAGGCAAAAGATGCTTCCAGAAGACGAGACGGGGCCACGCGTCGAAAATCGACGCGTGGCTCCACAGCTTTGCCGCAGAAACGCGGCTATTGCCACGTTTCCGTGGCAATACCAGGGAGGTGGGTCCCTGGATTTCGTCCGGGGCTCCGACTGGCTTCGAGACACTTCTTGGTATATTCCTTTTCGGGTAAATCTGTCCGCAGATCCGTCTGATGTGCGCAAGAGGCTAGGTTCAATGAATCTTCTAGATAATCCCTTACTTGGCCTCCAAGTAATGCAGATTTAATTACCCATAATTGGGTCTAATTAAGCTCTTATTACACCTTTGCCCTTGAACTTTGGATCTACCTGCAATAAAGACCAAAACACGGTTTAGACTGACAATTTATTCATAAATCTGTGAGAGAATGCGACATAATAATGCAGAATTGAAGACTAATCACATCCCCACACTTATTCTTTTGCTCGTCCCGAGCAAAACAAGAAAAGAAAAACTATGCTACAAATGTTATTACACCACTTTCGCAGGTGACGCGATTGCACTGAGCTTGTGCAACAAGCCGTTAAACCTCTAGGTTACCCTAGAGGAGGAGTGTTGTCTCCTGAGGGTTTTCAGCGGATTGCACCTACAAAATCCATAAAGAAAGAAGACAAATCTTAGTATTTTGAAAACACATTTTGAAAGAGAGACAAGTTTTCAAAATATTTTTGCAAAAATATAAGTGATCTAAGGTCATAAGTCCACCACTAATCAATCTTCCTTAAACTTAGTCTCTATGCAAGATCTTGTCTTCAATTATGGTAAGAATTCAAAATTGAATTGAATATTTTATCTCTCATAAAACCTAGATAATATGCACATTGTGATAGTGAAGATTTCTGGGATTTCAACTCTAACCATCAAGCCATTTATTTATATATTTATTTTCTTTTTCTTTTTCTTCTTTTTTTTCTTCCCTTAGTTTAGGCTTTCTAGTTCACCCATGTAGCGAGCCTATAACCGATGACTCCCAAACCAGATGGTCCTAGGGCACCAGATGAGAAAACATCCCTCGGGTTTAAGGACTCGAGTAAATAAGGCCACAAAACTAAAGGGGATTATTTGCTTCTTTTGACCACCGTTAGGCGTGAATAATCATGCTTCTTGAGGCACAATTATCCAGCTTAATAAGTGATGTTTTATTTATATATATTTTTTCTTTTTATTTATTTATTTTTTGCTTTATGGCATTTTAGGTCTTTGTTTCCATCCCAAAAATGTGTAAGTGTGAAGTGTATATTATCTAAGACAAAAATTCAAGATAAAATTATCTCTCCAATTTATCTTACTTAGCCTATAATTTTAAACAAGATCCATTATTTCAACTAGGTTTAAGATGTCATAATTAAGGCTTCCTTAATTTCTAAGATCATCTTAATTTTCTTAAAATAGATCAAAACTTTGTCTCTTATTTCAAAAAGTTTTTAAAGAAAGAGAAAAATTCCTATACAAAAGAAAAGATTTCTAAAAGTATCCTAAAAGAAATGTAAAAGTAAGAAAATCTAAAAACTCTAAGTTAGTAAACCCTCCCCCACACTTATCTCATGCATTGTCCTCAATGCATCGTGTTGTATGTATGTATGAAACAAATAGAGAGGGAAGGAAAAAAATTACCTCAAGGTGGTGGTTCCGATGGCGGCCTGATTGGTCCACGAAATGCGACCCAATCATTCTTGCGTGGAGTTCGAAGGAACCCACCAGAAACCACCATGATACAACCCACTAGAAAGATGTATGCATGTGTGATTTTTATTAAAAATTTTACCCCATCTAATTTTCAAATTTTCAAAATAATTTCGGAGTCAAAATTTTCAAAGCCTTTGTCCCAGAATGGAATGATTGATTTGGACTCAGGAAGTACAGGAACTAATATCGACTCAGAAAAATGACTCAAGTCAAGTAAAGGTTCGGGAGTCGAGATCGATTCAGGAAGTGGGTCCAAATCAAGAAAATGAAGCTCAAGTCCACATTCATTTCCCCATGATGGAATGTGACTATCAAAGATTGGTGATTCAAGTTCAGGAATGACAGGTATGGGAATCAAAACTGACTCTAAAATGTTGCTCAAATTGGGTAACATAACAGGAGTCAATAGTGATTCAGGAATTTGAACTGGATTACAAATTTGAGGATCAAAGTCACATTCCTCATTGAGTTCAATTCCACAAAAATGAGAACTTGCCAATTTATCAATGGGACTTTCAAAAGTATGAAATTGGTCAAGTTCAATATGATCATCATGAATGATTGGTGATTCAATTTCACAATGGACTGGCACTAGATCCAATACTGACTCGAGTAAAGGAGTGAAATCAGGTGAAGACACCGGAGTCATAATTGAATCAGGAAGTAGAATTGAATCATCAAGTGGAAGTTCAGGATCATATTCATGCTCAAGTTCAATTTCAGGAAAAGGATAACTTGCCAAAATGTCAATGGGATCTGAAGTTTGGACAAGTTCAGGTGGGTGTGCTGAAATTGAATCTTGATTTCCAAAACAACATGACTCTTTGGCTCGGACAGAATGGTTAGTGACATTAGAAATAGGATGAGAATGAAGAGTTTGGATCATCAAATCTATGTCACGGTTACGAGCATTTTGAGCCTGAGTCATGATTTCAAGCATCTTTTTACAATTAATTGGTTCATCGTTTTGTTGAAAAGATGAAGAGTTGTTTTGGAATTGGTGGCAAAATTGTAAGTCCATCATGAAAAACACCTAGAGGGGGGTGAATAGGTGTGATTGCTAATCTTAAAAATTTTAGCTCTCTAAATGCGGAACCTAAAACAAGTGAGGCTCAACTTAGTACAATTCAACAAGTGTAGCCGAATTCCTCTTGCGAGGCTCTGGACTAAACTCCTCTTGATTCCCCTTGATATGGGTTGAGGCGCTATGTGAAGCTCTTGTTGGATGAGTACGGGATTGGCACACGCAAGTATGAAATGGATGATATGAAGAATGATGCAAACACAATGATATATGGCAAGAATTACAAGCAAGCAAATAGTAGCACAAGAGATTTAAACAATATCACAAGTATGCAATAGAAAGCAATAAGGAACTATTGAAAAGTAAAGCAAGAATTGGACGCAAAGGCAATCGCAAACAAAGTGATTTGTTTCGAGGTTCGAGCCACCGCTCTACTCCCCGCCTTCACCTCCGTGAAGGGTTTCCACTATCCACCGAGGACGCCTTTACAATTTGGTCTACCGAAGACCGAGCACCGAGCTCCATCGAGTACAAAGGACCTCTACCGAAGAGGTTGCTCCACAAGGAAGGGATTACAAGAACAAAGTGATCACAACAAGATCACTACACTATTTCTCAAACTCTTTTACAAACACTCTCACTTCAATTACAACTTCACTATAGAATGAGTATTGGATTTTGGCTCTATGAAGTGTGGTGAGAAAAACTTTAGTTGTAGAGTGATATTAGTAATCAAACACAACTGAAAAACAAGCTCAAAAAGAATTGGAATGAAAACTTTAAACTCTTTTCTTTTCTCTTTTGAAAACAACACAAACTTGAGGACTTTTCTAGTTGATATGCAAGAGAGACTTCTCCTCTATTTATAGGGTTGAAAATAGGTTAAAAACAATTTCTTTACACCTAATTTGACCTGCAAAAGCTCCCCAACAACTCTCCAAAAATCTGTTAAAGTAGAAAACAAAAACAGTTTTTCATAATAGCCCAAAGAGGAAAGAGCCGTTGGATTTTTGCAGGCCTGGCGGTCGACCGGTCCGGTCGACCGCCAGCCCAGCTGCAAAGAGCCGTTGGCTCTCGGTCGACCGGTCCGGTCGACCGTCCCAAAAGAGGAAACACAGTTTCCTTATTCCGGTCGACCGGTCCGGTCGACTCAGAAAACTAGAGAGCAGTGTGCTCTTGGTCGGTCGACTGGTGCGGTCGACCGACGGACGTGCACAGACGTGCACGTCCAGGCTATGGTGCCGGTCGACCGGGCCGGTCGGCCGGTCAGCCTGAAATGGGAAAAACTGTAAGATTTTGAACTTGGAAAATTTTGAAAAATTGTTTTAGGTTTAAACAAACTAGAGTAACATGTTAGTAGGAGTATGTATACATGATCTAGACAAGATATTTATTTTATAAAACTTAGGTTCATGTAAATCTCTACTAAGGCATGAAACCAAATTTTGAAAATGAAAACAAGACCAAATTTTATCAAAACCAAATTTTGTGTGAGTGTGTATCCTAGAGCCAAATAACCAAGACTCAAACTTTAACATTCTATTCTTACAAAGATTCTAAGGACTTCAAAATCTTCAATAGGCTTCTTCATATGATCTTCAACACTTGTTCCTTGAGCCCAATTAGAGTTGACTTGAGTCCAAATCCTTGTATTTGTGAGAGAAGACTTCTAGAATGAATAGAAACCTGAAACACACTTAAACAACAAATATTATTAGTACAAATAACTAATATGTTTTGTAATCATCAAAATACACTAATCATGGGTGATTGTAACCTTGGGCCAACAATCTCCCCCTTTTTGATGATGACAAAACATATAAGTTATTTAAACAATTAAAGGAAGAAGAGCTTGGAAAGCTCCCCCTCAAACAATGCTATGTAAAAAAAATAACTATTAGTGAGATACATGAAGCATTGAAAACCCAATATTTTTGTCAAAAACTTAAATACCAATTGAAATCAAAATTAATCTTATATACCAATTAAACTTATACTTTTTCTCTTTAAACTTATAGTAAATAAACTAAACTCAAACTATAAGCAAACTTATTTCTTTTTCAATAAACACTTAAATTAATCAATAAACACTTTAAATTAAACTTATATATTTTTCTCCCCGAAATGAACTCAAATAGTATCAAACTTAAACTTGTAAATCAACAAACTTATTCTCCCCCTTTTTGTCATACATCAAAAAGGGTTAAAATAAAACAAAATAGAAATATTTTTAAGAATCTATCATGCAAACATTCAACTCACCACAATAAATGAAAATCTAGCATAATCTAGAGGTTTAGTAAAAATATCGGCAAGTTGAAAATCGGTAGAAACATAATCAATATCAATATCACCTTTCTCATAATGATCTCTAAGAAAGTGATACCTAATGTCAATGTGTTTGGTTTTACTATGTTGATTTGTATTCTTTGTCATGTGAATAGTACTAGTATTATCACAAAATATTTTAACATGATCAAAGTGTAAATCATAGTCGAGGAGAGTATGTTTCATCCAAAGAACTTGTGCACAACAAGCTCCGGCTGCAACATACTCCGCCTCGGCGGTTGATAGGGCTACCGAATTTTGCTTTTTGGAAGACCAAGATACAAGACAATTACCCAAGAATTGACATGTTCCACTTGTGCTCTTCCTATCTACCCTACAACCCGCATAGTCGTCATCCGAAAAACTCTTCATTTCAAATAATCCGGTTTTAGGATACCACAAACCCATTTCAATAGTGCCCTTAAGGTATCTAATTATGCGTTTAACCGCAATTATGTGAGATTCTTTAGGACAAGATTGAAAACGTGCACAAAGACAAACGGAAAACATAATATCCGGCCTACTAGCCGTCAAATAAAGCAAACTACTAATCATGCTACGATATAATTTAATGTCTACACTTTTACCTTGTTCATCCTTGTCAAGCTTTGTAGTTGTTGCCATGGGAGTTTTGCTTACTTTCGATCCTTCAAGCCCAAACCTTTTGATTAGTTCCTTTGTGTACTTGGCTTGATTGATGAAGATCCCATCCTTCTTTTGCTTGATTTGGAGTCCAAGGAAATAGTTGAGCTCCCCCATCATAGACATTTCAAATTCATCCTTCATGCATGACTCAAAAGCTTTGCAAAGAGATTCATTAGTAGAACCAAAAATAATATCATCCACATAAATTTGCACAATAAGAATATCCTTTTCTACATGTTTTGTAAACAAAGTTGTGTCAATTTTACCTTTCTTAAAACCATTTGAAATCAAAAATGAGGAAAGTCTTTCATACCAAGCCCTAGGGGCTTGTTTTAAACCATAAAGAGCTTTATCTAATTTAAAAACAAAATCCGGATGTGTAGGATCAACAAACCCGGAGGGTTGTTCAACATACACCTCCTCTTCAATAAATCCATTTAGAAAAGCACTTTTAACATCCATTTGAAATAATTTGAAATCTTTATATGAGGCAAATGCTAGTGTCATCCGTATGGCTTCAAGCCGTGCTACGGGTGCAAAGGTTTCTTCAAAATCGATCCCTTCGATTTGAGTGTAATCTTGGGCAACTAACCTAGCCTTGTTTCTAACTACATTACCCGATTCATCCAACTTGTTCTTAAAGATCCACTTAGTACCAATTGTTGGTCTATCGTGGGGCCTAGGAACAAGGTGCCAAACTTGGTTGCGCTCAAATTGATTGAGCTCCTCTTGCATGGCTAGCAACCAATATGAATCGGCCTCGGCTTCGAGGACATTTTTGGGTTCAATATGAGAAATGAATGCATAGTTACCACAATAGTCATGAAGTCTAGAGCGAGTAGTTACCCCTTTTGATACTTCACCTATGACGAGGTCCTTGGGATGATGTGGATTGTATCTCCAATCCTTTGGTAGTGGTTGAGTACGCTCCACCTCATGTGTTTATTTTCATTTCCTTGTGCCTCTTCCACCTTAGCTTCGCTTCCTTCATCATCCTTTGGTTTGTCTCCCATAGTAGAAGCATCCTCCAAGGTCACTTTCTCCAACCCTTCATCCAATGCATCTATTTCTACAACATTCTTAACAAACTTGTTAGATTCCTCAAACTTAACATGAATAGACTCTTTAATAGTCAATGATGATCTAATGAAAACTCTATAAGCCTTACTAGTGTTTGAGTAACCTACAAAAATAGCCTCATAAGATCTAACATCAAACTTTCCTAAATTATCTTTTGTATTTAAAACAAAACATTTGCATCCAAAAACTTTGAAATAAGAAACATTTGGTTTTCTAGAAAAGTACATTTCAAAAGAAGTTTTAGTAGTATTTTTACATAAGAAAACACGATTTGATATATAGCATGATGTATTAACGGCCTCGGCCCACAAATAATGTGGTAGACCATATTCACTTAGCATTGTCCTAGCCATCTCTTGTAATGTTCTATTTTTCCGTTCAACTACTCCATTTTGTTGTGGAGTTCTAGGACAAGATAGTTCATGCTTTATTCCATGTTCATCACAAAAAGTGGTAAAGGGTTGGTTAATGAATTCACCTCCTCTATCACTTCTTATTCTCAAAATCGAAACATCTTTTCTTAAAAGTTTGGAAATACGAAAATGCTTGGTTTTTGTGTTCAAGAAAGAAAACCCAAGTAAACCTTGAAAAGTCATCAACCAAAACATAAGCAAATCTATTCCCACTTAGACTTTTGGTTTGTGTAGGGCCAAAAAGATCCATATGGATTAACTCCAAAGGACGTGATGTCATGATATCCTTAATTGACTTGAAAGAAGACTTAGTTTGTTTCCCAAATTGACATGCGTCACAAACTCGGTCCTTTTCAAAATTCAAGTAAGGAATACCTTTCACCATTTCCTTTGTGTTTAACCTAGAAATGTGATCAAAAGAAATATGCCCTAATCTCCTATGCCACAACCAAGAGTCATCATCGAGGGCTTTCAAACAAGTAATATTACAAGACATATTTAACATATCAATCATATAAACATTACTTTCACGAAAACACGAAAAATACACAAACATTAGAAGTTCTATCAATTACTTTACAAGCAACATTATCAAAAACAACACCAAAACCTTTATCACAAAGTTGACTAACACTCAAGAGATTATGCTTGAGGCCATCAACTAAAACTACATTTTCAATTAAAGGAGAGGTGCCAAGTTTTACATTACCAATACCGATGATTTTACCCTTGGCGTCATCTCCGAAGGTGACGGTGCCACCTTCATGATATCTTGATAGGGTTGCGAAGTTGTTGATGTCCCAAGTCATGTGCCTTGAGCAACCGCTATCAAGATACCACAATCCTCTACGTCGTTGGGCTTTGGAAAGTACCTATATCATTTAACATAATTGTTGATTTTGGTACCCAAACTTTCTTGGGTCCTTTAAAGTTAGTGCCTCGAACCCAAACATTATGACGTGATACGTTTAATCTATCATAGCAAAAATTGGCTAAGTGCCCTTTCCGTCCACAATGTGAACATGAGAACACTCTACCATACATGAAAGCATGATGTGTATGTGTAGTGTGAGCATGTTTTGGGGTTTTGCCATGTTGTTTAGGTTGTGTAGCATGAACATGAACATGAGCATGAGCATTTTTCTTTGGGGCTTGTTTCTTAGGAAACATAGCCTCAATTTTCTTCTTGTTAAACTCACAATTTTTCAAAACAACACTTAATGAGTCTAATCTTTCCTTAAGCATAGAAACTTCATTAGAATCAATTAGTGGGGCCTTACCTTTGCAAGAAATCTTATATTTTTCAAAATCATTTTTAGTAGTGGCCAAGGTGGAAACCAAATCATCCTTTTCTTTTGTAAGAGTAAAAACTTGATGACTTAAAGATTCATTTTCCTTTTTCATTTTTAAATACTTTTTCTTTAAGAAATCATAATTTTGTGACAATTCAACAAAAGCTTCTTCTAACTCATCCATTGAAAGTTCATTATCTAAAGGAGTGGAAGAGGTTACCTTGCTTGTGCCTTCATTTGCCATGAAGCACATGTTGGCGGTGTCTATTTCTTTCTCGGATTCGGTCTCCGAATCCCAAGTTGCCTTCATAGCCTTCTTCTTGTAGGGCTTCTTTGATGTGGAGGGCTTAGCTTTGTCCGGACACTCCGCAACAATGTGTCCGGGCTTTTGGCAATTGAAACAAGTGATCCTTCTTTCTTCTTTGCCTCCTTGCCATCTTCTTCTACCTTGGTACTTCGCCTTGTTGTACATCCTCCGGACATTCTTAACAAGGAGTGTGAGCTCCTCATCATCTTCTTCTTCATCGTCTTCATCGGAGTGTGTAGCTTGACTCTTGAAGGCGATAGTCTTCTTTTTGGAAGGAGCCATATCCTCCCTAGCTTTTCTTTCCATCTCATGGGTTTTGAGGTTCCCAATGAGACCTATAAGCTCCATCTCTTCATTGTCGTTGAGTTCCTTCAAGGTTGTTGCTTTAACTTCCCATGAAGGAGGAAGAGCTCGGATGATCTTCCTTACTCTTTGATCATTGTTGATATCTTCACCTAAAGAAGAGAGTCCATTAGTAATCTTGGTAAATCTTGTAACCATATCATCTATGGTTTCATTTTCTTGCATGCTAAATGTTTCATATTGGGACCGAAGAAGGTCAATCTTAGCCTTCTTTACTTGTGAGGTCCCCTCATGTGTGACTATCAAATGTGACCAAATCTCATATGCGGATTTGCAATGGATAACCCTAGAAATGTCATCATCATTAAGGGCTTGAAGAAGTGCATAGTGAGCTTTGGCATTGGCATCGAATTCCTTAGTCTCTATTTCGGACCAAGTGGATTCGTCACCGGGGGGTACACTAAAGGACTTAGTCACGGCTTTTGCAACTCGGCTACCTAGAGATTGCAAAAATACGGTCATCTTAACTTTCCATATGGGAAAGTTAAGTCCATCAAACTTAGGAGGGGTCTTAATTCCATCGGCCATTTTTACTATATGAATATGAATGAAATGATTAGCAAATTAGGATCTTCTATAAGGTTGTTAAACCAAATCCTAGAGTCCAAGCTCTGATACCAATTGAAAAACACCTAGAGGGGGGGTGAATAGGTGTGATTGCTAATCTTAAAAATTTTAACTCTCTAAATGCGGAACCTAAAACAAGTGAGGCTCAACTTAGTACAATTCAACAAGTGTAGCCGAATTCCTCTTGCGAGGCTCTGGACTAAACTCCTCTTGATTCCCCTTGATATGGGTTGAGGCGCTATGTGAAGCTCTTGTTGGATGAGTACGGGATTGGCACACACAAGTATGAAATGGATGATATGAAGAATGATGCAAACACAATGATATATGGCAAGAATTACAAGCAAGCAAATAGTAGCACAAGAGATTTAAACAATATCACAAGTATGCAATAGAAAGCAATAAGGAACTATTGAAAAGTAAAGCAAGAATTGGACGCAAAGGCAATCGCAAACAAAGTGATTTGTTTCGAGGTTCGAGCCACCGCTCTACTCCCCGCCTTCACCTCCGTGAAGGGTTTCCACTATCCACCGAGGACGCCTTTACAATTTGGTCTACCGAAGACCGAGCACCGAGCTCCACCGAGTACAAAGGACCTCTACCGAAGAGGTTGCTCCACAAGGAAGGGATTACAAGAACAAAGTGATCACAACAAGATCACTACACTATTTCTCAAACTCTTTTACAAACACTCTCACTTCAATTACAACTTCACTATAGAATGAGTATTGGATTTTTGGCTCTATGAAGTGTGGTGAGAAAAACTTCAGTTGTAGAGTGATATTAGTAATCAAACACATCTGAAAAACAAGCTCAAAAAGAATTGGAATGAAAACTTTAAACTCTTTTCTTTTCTCTTTTGAAAACAACACAAACTTGAGGATTTTTCTAGTTGATATGTAAGAGAGACTTCTCCTCTATTTATAGGGTTGAAAATAGGTTAAAAACAATTTTTTTACACCTAATTTGACCTGCAAAAGCTCCCTAACAACTCTCTAAAAATCTGTTAAAGCAGAAAACAAAAACAGTTTTTCAGAATAGCCCAAAGAGGAAAGAGCCGTTGGATTTTTGCAGGCCTGGCGGTCGACCGGTCCGGTCGACCGCCAGCCCAGCTGCAAAGAGCCGTTGGCTCTCGGTCGACCGGTCTGGTCGACCGTCCCAAAAGAGGAAACACAGTTTCCTTATTCCGGTCGACCGGTCCGGTCGACTCAGAAAACCAGAGAGCAGTGTGCTCTTGGTCGGTCGACCGGTGCGGTCGACCGACGGACGTGCACAGACGTGCACGTCCAGGCTATGGTGCCGGTCGACCGGGCCGGTCGGCCGGTCAGCCTGAAATGGGAAAAACTGCAGGATTTTGAACTTGGAAAAATTTGAAAAATTGTTTTAGGTTTAAACAAACTAGAGTAACATGTTAGTAGGAGTATGTATACATGATCTAGACAAGATATTTATTTTATAAAACTTAGGTTCATGTAAATCTCTACTAAGGCATGAAACCAAATTTTGAAAATGAAAACAAGACCAAATTTTATCAAAACCAAATTTGTGTGAGTGTGTATCCTAGAGCCAAATAACCAAGACTCAAACTTTAACATTCTATTCTTACAAAGATTCTAAGGACTTCAAGATCTTCAATAGGCTTCTTCATATGATCTTCAATACTTGTTCCTTGAGCCCAATTAGAGTTGACTTGAGTCCAAATCCTTGTATTTGTGAGAGAAGACTTCTAGAATGAATAGAAACCTGAAACACACTTAAACAACAAATATTATTAGTACAAATAACTAATATGTTCTGTAATCATCAAAATACACTAATCATGGGTGATTGTAACCTTGGGCCAACACATCAGATTTTGTGATTTTTGTTTGGACTCACGCATACTCATTTCCAAAATTGATGGTCTTCTATGTTGGACTGGTGGAACGGAGTATGAGTCTTGAAAATGTTGTGGAATTGGAGAGGTCAATGTTTTGTGAAGTTGTTGCTCGGCCTCTTGTAAATTGGCTTCTACTCTCTTTTCAAACTCAGATTTTTCTTCAATTGGAAGTCCAGAAAAAGGAGTATATGAAGCGGAATCGGGGAATGAATATTGTGTAAACTGTGGACAAGGTGGATATTGTGGACAAGGAGGCTGATAATTAAACTCGGGGGAAGTGAATCCCCATTGACTCTGTGACGAGTTGAAATTATTTTGGAAATTATAGTCATAAGGATGTAGGTATGGGTTGTATTGATTCGGATAAGGCCAACCCGGTGTATTTGGTTGGTGCATATTGTAAAACGCCGGGTTGGAATTATCCGAATAGAATGGAGTTGGTGTGAAATATAGATTCATGTTCGGATTGAAAGAATTGTTATTGTTGAATGCCATTTCACAAAAAATCACAAACAAAAGAAAAAAACAAACAACAAACAAAAAGAAAAGAAAAATCAAAATCAAGCCAATAGGAGGGTTGATCTAGACCTAGATGTAGATGTCCCTAGGGGCCAACGTCTATTCAAATTTTATTAGGGCTTGGGTTGTGTGAGTGGGGAGATGATTTTTGGGCTAAGGAAGGGTAATTAAATCCCCACCTTATCTTGTATGGGTTTTGCCCTTAAGTTCAATTTGTGCAAGTGTGCAATATAGACAAGAATATAACACAAAGCGATAAATCACCCACGTGTTTGTCCTATGTTATATGCAATGCCATATGTACATCTCCATCCAAATCACAACAACAGAACAAAAATACAGTATTTCGGAATTGAATTGACACGTGCCTAAATGCAAATGTTTAAACCGTTTTAAAAGCGTCCAAATACCGTATTTTAGTTCTTTTATTTATTATGGTGTGTAGGCAATCAAAGCAAACAGATAGCAGCACAAATCAACTAGCTATTACAAGATACACATCCCAGAACAAACAAGATACAACATTATTGCGCAATGGCCGCGTTTGCGCGGCAGATGTCGCGATTTCGCGGCTTTTGTTTAGAAACTGGGGCCCTGCTTTCAAGAGCAGGGAGATGCAAAGCTAGCTTATGTTCTGCAATATTAAGCACCTGTAAATATTGCCCTGCACACCAAAACAGAGAAGACAAGGTTAACAAAAACGTGAAATCAAAACCATTCCCTTCCCCGGCAACGGCGCCAAAATTTGATCGTGGGCGGAACTAGCACTCAAAAATGTGTATTTATGAAATCAAATGAAAAGCTCGAATGTGCTAATGTACCCTCGATACTTCCGTTATAGCATTGGCTCAACGGGTCGTATCCACAGGGAAGGGAGGCGATAGAAGCATTAACAGTTTCTATTCCCGTTGTATGTTAACAATTCTTCTTTGTTAAAAGAATGAAAAAGAAAAGAAAATGAAATCTAGAATGTGGTAGGTGAGGAGAGTGATGAAAACGGCGAAGAAAACAAGAGTGAAGCGTGGTTTGGAAAACAAAATAGAAAATGAGATGAAACGAGGATGAACTAAGAAGGCGGTGAAAACATCGATGGAAAAATGATAAAAGAGTTTTGAAAAACGATTTCTAAAACAAGATGAAAAAACTCATGGCTACTAACTACTAAATGCTCCACTAACCATGCTAACCTCTTCATGATAGTTGCCTCACATTTTGATCCTCGGCCATCACAATCCTTGGCTCCAAGAGACGATACAAAGCATGGCTCATGGATGGTTCATCACATTCAAAACATTGCAACAAGAACAAGCCAATACAAGTATCACTCATTACACTACTAAAAAGAATGCATGAAATAAAAGAGAGTTAGCTTGGTTAGCAAGTTAGATGTTAGAACCCATCATCTTTGGCCATCAATGGCTCTTGCAAGAATAAGGCCTTGTAGAGGCAACCCGATTCATGTGGATTATCAAGTAAGTGGTTAGATGATTAGTGGTTAGTAGTTAGATTGCCATGAGAAGAAAAGTTAGCAAGAAATCATGTAGAAGATGAAGGAGATTACATTGGAAGAGAAAGGAGGCATCTTTACATAGAGTGTCACTCTCTATTACATCAATCCCTTGCTTTCTCTCTCTCTAGAAATCACTCAGCCTACTACAATGATCTAAAAAGAAATGAAAATATAAGAAATGAAGAACACTCACCTACACTACTCCTAAAATCTGCACCTACTCCTAAAAACGAAGACTGCTCTCGGTTTGGCTCTCTGCAGGGGCTTTTATAGGCAAAAGATGCTTCCAGAAGACGAGACGGGGCCACGCGTCGAAAATCGACACGTGGCTCCACAGCTTTGCCACGGAAACGCGGCTATTGCCGCGTTTTTGCGGCAATACCAGGGAGGTGGGTCCCTGGATTTCGTCCGGGGCTCCGTCTGGCTTCGAGACACTTCTTGGTATATTCCTTTTCGGGTAAATCTGTCCGCAGATCCGTCTGATGTGCGCAAGAGGCTAGGTTCAATGAATCTTCCAGATAATCCCTTGCTTGGCCTCCAAGTAATGCGGATTTAATTACCCTTAATTGGGTCTAATTAAGCTCTTATTACACCTTTGCCCTTGAACTTTGGATCTACCTGCAATAAAGACCAAAACACGGTTTAGACCGACAATTTATTCATAAATCTGTGAGAGAATGCGACATAATAATGCAGAATTAAAGACTAATCAGACGGTAATACCCTTGCTCTCCCTATAAATAGCCCATTAGGGGTACAAGGAGAGAGGATCGAGAAAGGATCTCCAAGACCCCCCAGAAGTAGAGGACGGACAGGTGCAAGAGAGAGGACTTCACAAGCAGTTCTTCACGACGCACCGTGCGTTCTTGAATTCAGAGACTTTATAGAGAATTGCTTCTCTAATCAGGGTGCTGATACACTAAATACCTTCTTCTCAAGGAATCTCCGGAGCCAGGCGAGAAGGAATTCCTAATTGAAGGCTGTTTTGAGAAGTAGCAAGAGGGTTCTACCAACCTTTTGTTCTCTGATTCCCTGAACCAGGCGAGAAGGGAATCTCATCGCTCGCATCGTCAAAGGGACAAAGTGGTCGCGCGCTGACCAGACTCCTATCGGCACACTTCTCCAGAATCTCTGAGGAGATCTACTTGTAATCTTTTTTAAGAATACTTGTAATTTAGCTCCTCAACTCTTTTTTGTAAGTTTTCCCCTTTGCAAATCAATGGAAAACAACGGCCTGACTTTGCTCCAGCTTGACTAGCCTTGCTTGCTTGCTTGCTTGTTCATCCCTGCCTAGCTCCTCTTGTCTGTTTGCTCGCTTGCCTGCTTGCCTGTCCAACCTGCCTAGCTCCGCTTGTCTGTTTGCTCGCTTGCCTGCTTGCCTGTCCAACCCTACCTAACCCTAATTGCCTGCTTGCCTATCTACTTGTCCAACACTGCCTACCTCGCTTGCATGCTTGCGTGTCTAACCGTACCTAACCTTACTTGCCTGCTTGCCTGTCTACCTGTCCAACCCTGTCTAATCTCGCTTGTTTGCTTGCCATCTACCTGTCCACCCTTGCCTAGCCTCGCTTGCCCTCTTGACTGCTTGCTTGTCCAGCCTTGCCCAACCCCGCCTGCCTACTTGTTTGTTTATTAGCTTAATTTATTATTATTATAATTATGATTATGAAGAGTTTGAAATACTTATTATTATTATTTTAACATGTTATACTTTCTTATATTATTCTGGCTTGCTGTTATATTTTCTTGTACTATTCTGATATGATCTTGTAATCTTGTAACTGTCTGTATTGTTGTACTTCACCTGATACCAGACATTTGTCACTTGAATGGCTGCTTGCTTGATTTATGATTATCTCTTTTACGGGGATTTGACATTTGTTATCCCGTTATACTCATGTACTCCTGTACTCCTGTATTACCCTGTTCCTTCTATTATTCATGCTACTTCCCGTAAACTGATAATCATAACAAATCTGTAATAATCAAATAACTTACACAGGATAGGGAAACTGATGGATATCAATTTGTGATCATGTTTACAATGGTATAGATATGTTGCGCAACTAAAATATTCCGGATCTACCCGAATACCTCTAGGTGTTCCAAAGGGTGAGCTGGCACCCTTATATATATACCTTCTCCCTGAATAGTCATATAAATATGAGCCTCTCCTCCTGTCTGCCTTGCGACATGTTCCGGGCCAGCGTCAGAATACCCTAAGTCGTTGCTCCGGGTATGCACAGGACCCACTGTAAATATAGTTGATACCCCCATCAGTTTCTAATAATACTCGTCTTATTCATAAGTAGATGTATGTGTGTTAGCACACTAAGACACATACCAAAACATATGAATCAGATGAGAAATAAGATAATAATAACTTAATAACCAATCAATGACAATATTAGGAACGTGTGATATTTGGACTCTCTTTTGTTCGGGTACTGATACTCACATATCATATCTGAATGAGTTCTACTGGAGTACGAGCTCTAGTATGAACCGCCAGTGATGTGAGGCACTGATAAGGGGATAATTGAAATATCAGGCAGTACTGACTATTATTATTGAATAAACTAAAATACAATACCTCTCTCTGCACCTGATATAACTTAATTATCTAACAATACTAATATAAAAAGTGGATGTTATTTGGTCACTCTCTTATTCAAATAATGGTATACCTGTACCATGGTTATATATAATACATGTCAGAGTGACAATGATAATGTATAAATATTCTAACAATTGGAATATCAATGTTACAAGTATGTTAACATATCATCATCAATACCTGGCATGTTATAACAATGTTACCTATCAGTACTATAACATCATCAATACTTAGCACGTTATAACAATATTTCCTCCATAGTACTTTATAATACGTGATTATAACTATAACAATATCAATTGGGAAGAGTTACATATCAGCATCAATTAACTTTATGTTATTATACCATTAATATGTTATTACTATGTATATGAGTAATAAGATGCATTATATTTACTTACACACTAATAATATTAAGTGTTTAATTATCATGTATCAAGTCTTAGTTGTTTAATGATTGGTTGCTAATGTTGCATATTTAATATCATATGTCCATACTTATTATAGAATAAAAGCCTGCATTGTCCTAATTAATTGTTTAATTTATTTGCAGGCCCAATCTTTAAGGAGATGAAGAGAAATGAGCCCAAAGCCCACCAAAATTCTGAATTAAATCAGAATTAATTCGCACTCAGTAAATCAGGGCAAAATCAAGAGGTTGAAAACCGGTTGAGAAGAATTCTCTCAGAATCGATCGGTTAAAGCCAAGAATCCAAGGCCATTTCGTCAGAATCTGGGACTCAAACTGAAAAACCAACTCCAGATAAAGTCAGAGGGAGAAACCAGGGCAACCCACCAACAGGGTGTGGCCACCTGGCCACACCCTGGCCACGGAAACACGGCCCAAGCCGCGTTTTCGCGACAAGGTTGGGGAGTTAGGGGAGCGTTTGCTCTCCCGATCTCCCCGGGATCCTGCACACTGGGTTTTTTGCCTATAAAAGGCCATTCTTTGTGCTGAAAATGGACGACCATGCAGAGATAGGATTTAGCCAAGTTTTCCATTTCTTAGTTTTAGGTTTTTCTTTCTTTTTATGTAAATTGTATGTAAGCTTAGGTTAGATGATGATTCATGTAAGTAAGAGAGAGAGGCATATGTTGAGAGTGACACCGATGTACCCTCCTCCTTTCTTCCATCGTTTCAAGCAATAAAAGGTAACATTTTTATGTTCTTCTTTACTTTCATTTTCTTTTGTTTTCGTCTTCCTCTTCTACTTTACCTCGTTTGTTTTTGTTGAGTTTACAAGTGAATTCCAAAGCACAAGTACAACGATGTTATGTGAGTGCCAACGATAGTTCATGAAGACGTTCTCCTCCTCAAGACGTATAACTTCATGCTTGTGCGAGACTTGATGATATAATGCGAACGGGGACTGAGCTCGGGCTTATGATCTATGCGTTGAACGCCTCCTAAACAAAGGTAGAACATGCAAAGGTTTTAGGTAAGTCATCAATCAATCTAGGTAAGTATTTCTTCCTCTTCTTTCTTTTCTTTCATTTCTGTAAATTAAATCACCAACACCACTCCTTTTCACTTCCTTGTAAATAATCATTTGTACATAGTCGCTTTCGCCGTTTTCTGATTTTTTTCACCTTCTTCATCTCTCATTTTCTTCTAACTTTAACATAATTCTTTTCCATTTTTTTAACTTAAAAACAGAGAAGAACTCTCGTTTGGTTTTCATAAAGATTTCAATATAAAAACGTAAACGCTTCTATCGCAAAACCCTCCTTGTGGATCACGACCCGCATAGCCACTTGCTATAGCAGTAATAATTGAGCACTTGCACATCTTTATTTAAGTTCTATAATTCCGTATTTTGTGTGCAGGTTGTGCCTCAATCATTTAACATATAATGTTTACACTAATAATAATGATAACCTGACGATGTTAGTGTAAAACAGGAATAATCTTGCTATAGTGTCATGAGTTTAAAAGAATAGTATCTGCACGAAGAATATATGGAACAGAAATACATAGAATGTAGAGTATATGTGTACATGAGTAGTGTGTCACCACATGAAAGCGTAACATGTATCAGGAAGTGTAACAAAGTATACAGGTGATATGATAGTGGATAAAATATCAGGAATAGTAACAAGTATAACTAAACAGTATTATACATGTATCGGGCAAGTCATGTTATTTATACAATAATAACAATCAGTACCGTCTGGTATTTTAATCAATCTCTTTCAGTGTCTCATACCACTGGCAGTTCATACCAGAGCCCGCACTCCAGACGAACCCATTCGAATATGACATGCATGTACCATGATCCAAACGAGAGAGTGACCAAGTAACAAGCGTTTCTGTTGTCACTATTATTTATATCATTTTATTATGTTAATTGGAAACCCAATGGTCAAGGAATTCTAATCGGGTGGGTATATCCCATGCATACCCGAGATCACAGCCCTAAACAGACCCCAGGCATGCTGAGGCCAGGGCCCTCCGCTAAGAGGAGGACAGGAAACAGGAAGCTCAATGAGCTATAACAGACGATAGCCAGCACTACCACTTCCTGCAGTGGGACTAACAATGGATCCAGACATCCACCCGATAAAATTCAGTCAACCGTCAAGTCTCCCCCATCCCCATGTTGTATTTATTATAGTTAAATTACACAGTATATCAGGAATAAGAATAGCTCATGGTACGTGTAACACAATAATAGGACATAAGCTCTGTTGATAGCATGAAATAAGGTAACAGGAAATGAGAAACAAGAGATATGGGATTCTAGAGGTGGCCCCCATAGCTTGGACCCACGTGGAACTTAATTTCACACATCGTATACCAACAACTCACATGTCCAGTGATGGGAATATCAATATCAGTAACGGGAAACAGTCATATAATGGAAATATAGGAATCTCCATGTAACAATAATCAGATAATATGAACAGTGATCCATGCAACAAGAATATAGAAACAATCAACATTTGTATGCATGTAAATTCAATATAAAGAACATGAGACAATTATGTACCAAGTATCTGTGTAGCGATGATATAAATATATGAACTAACAATAGGGTGTCCGTGTATCCATGTATCAGTGGTAGATAAATATGACATAATCGTGTCTAGTGTAGCAGTGTCTGTGTAAGGTGATATATGTACATGAAGTGACAATGATTAGTGTAAGAGAATATCCATGCAACGGTGATACAAGCATATGAAATATACGTATAGCGTATCCATGTAATCGGTGATATTATTACATGTGATATTAGTGACCATGTCACAGTGGTATAGGTATGAAATACCAATATACGGTGTGATAGCATGTCACGGTGCTCCAAGTATACGAATACTAATGTTTAGTAGAATAGAGTCTTTGTGTAACAGGTATTCATGAATATGCAATTAACCGTGATTAATGTGAAGTGATATCACAATATATGTCCAGTGTGAGTTAGGTAACAGTGACCATGCAATGTAATTGAGCGTAAGATGTCCCAATTTATAATAATGATTCTGATATTATTAATACGATATGTATCACAAAATTATTATTTATCATTTTTCATTTTAATTATCAATTTATTAACTTCTTTGCTATTTAGATAATTCATCTATATATTATAATCAATCAGCAACAAAATAAATTATTAATATGTTATTGATTATGTTTAAAGAACAATCATGTATATTCTAATTACAGTAATTTATCAATAATTACATTATTAGTAAACAATAGTTAAAATGAGTTACCGATAATCAAGATTTATTAAATAAAGTAAGCAATCAATTTTATTAAATATGATAAAATATAATCTACAATATAAAAATACTCACAAAATGGCCAAGGGGAAGGCAGCTCTCTTTCCCATGATCGCAACGATTCCAGAATCGTCCAAATCGGAGTCTGGATGCTCCAGATATAGTCCAAACACTAAAAACCATATAACTGGGTCAATTCCGTAATAAAAAGGGTTTAAATGCAATCATTGTAAATATTCAGGGGGGTTTTCTACAAATTTTACCTTTCTTTATATTGGATGCGGGTTTAATCCCCAAACGGGTTGGGTTTGGATCCAATAACCCAAACCCATAACTTAAGTGAATGGGTTATTGGGTAAATGGTTTTATGGGATTTATGGGTTTTTAGGGTTATTGGGTCATACCCAATAAGAGAGAGAGTAAGAGGGAGGAACAGAGGCAGCGGCCCCTTGCCTACGGTCGGGCCTGGCCGGCAGCGGCCCTACCTCGCTGGTGATGATGCCTAGAGAAAGAGAGAGGGATAGAGAGAGATGGAGAGAGAGGAAAGAAGGGAAGAGAGAGAGAGAGATAGAGAGAGAGGAGGGAACAGGGAAGCACAACAAGAAGAAGAAGGAGAAAAGAAGAAGAATGAGGCGGAGAGGGTGGCGCCCGGGTTGGGGGCAGACTGGCGACGGCCCCCGCGGCTGCTCGGGGCACCGGTGGCCTGGCTGGGCCTGGCCGCTGGAGGCGGGTCAGGCCCCCTAGGTCTGGACAGAGAAAGGGAGAGGGGGAGAGAGAGTGAGGAGAAGAGAGGAAAGAGAGAAAGAAAGAGAGAGTTTGGAAATAGAGAGAAAGGGAGGGAGAGAGTTTTATAAGAGGGAAGGGGAAAATGGCGATGGGTAAGGCGGTGGAGAGAATTATGTGGAAAAATGGCGAAGAAAGGGGAAAAAGGAAAATGGTTTAAAAATTAATTAATTAATTAATATTATTTTAATGTGTCAAAATTCGACTAGTTCCGAACAGTTCTTAAAAATTCTAAAAAATAGAAAATATTACACGGAATGTAAAAAGGAATCTAGAAATTCTGTCTGGTTTACAAGTTAAAAATTCTGAAATGTATCACTGATATTGGGGAAACCGGTTTGGCCAGATTTTTGATAAATTTAGAAAAATCTCCAGAAATATCCTAACATAGAAAATATGATTTTAAGACACCATTTGAAACATATTTTAGAAACTCAACTCTGTTTGTGAATTAAAAATCGTAGAGCCGATTATCGGTATCGGTCGACACCGACTTCGGAGATTTTTCAAAATAATCCAGAAAAATTCTAAAAAATTCTGAAAAATCTAAAATATTAAAAAATAATATCTGAAAGTGAAATTGACTCAAAATGACTACCAAAAATTTCAAAATAACTTTGTATACCGTATCGAGCACTGATACTGTGATACGTACATCAAGGATCGGGGGGTTACATTACCGTTGTTATAATGAAGTTATCTTGCTTGCCTCCTGCCTGTTATCATTTCAGTGCTACAATAATTACTCTGGATATTCTTGTTTACCGGGCTGTACTTGCTTGACTGACTCCCAGTGCACTGCTCTATACAATGATAAATCAGGTACGTAGGTTATTTAATCGCTCTCTCGCTCAGGTAACGATACCGGGTATTATAACTCAGATGAGTCCTGTTGTAGTAAGAATTCTCGAGTGGATAGCCATTGGTATGAGCCATTGGCCTGAAATGACTAAAATAACAAACGACACTGATTGTTATTGATTGTATAATTTGTAGCGCACTGCCTGCCACCTGCTTGAAATGATAACTTCGTTATTGAATTTCCTGACTTGCAAGCCTGAATCACATCACTATGATAATAAAATACTAATATAATAATTCAGAACAGCACGGGTTGTATAAATTCAGATGATGATGATATGAGGTATAAGATATGATATAAGGGTTTCCTTGTTTGAATTATCCCCTCGACGTACTAATCTCATGAATCCACATCTGAGCTTGTACAACTGATTTTACCTACATTTTCTTTACTTGATGCCTCACTGCATGCTTGTGTGTGCCGGTGCTCCCGACATGATTTTTGACATATACTTTTCTGATTTGGATTTATCGATACACGTGTGCTTACTTGTGCACGCCACTTGACTTTATTTTACGTACTCGCTGGGTTTCTTTCTGACAACTCTTGGACCTGCATGTCCAGATTCCGGAGCTTGGACGTAGCAAACCCCTCCCGTGGAGCTTCTTGGAGTTTTCCATTGATTTTGCAAATGTGAAAACTTACAAAAGAGATTGAGGAGCTAAATTACAAGTAATTGAAAAGAAAATTACAGGTAGATCTCCTCTGAGAATTCTGGAAAAATGTGCCGGTAGGAATCTGCGCGATCACTTTATCCCTTTGACGATGCGATCGGTCAGATGATCGAATGCTGCTGCTTGGGAATTCCTTCTCGCCTAGTTCTGAAAATTCCTTGAGAGGAAGGAAGATCTTAGGGTATTAGCACCCTGAATTTATCCTTATAGGATTAGAGAAGTAATTCTCTGAATTCTTGAAAGTGAGAGAGTAGATCTCTTATTGGCTTAAGCTTTGAAGCCACTAAAAAAGCTTATGCTTTTCAAAGCCTCTTGGACTTGAATCTTTTCAAGACCCTGAGCTTAGCCTTAGAAGCGAGAGAGTAGATCTCCAATCTCCTCTCTATCCTTGCCCGTCTCTCCTCCCCCCTCTTGTGTGCCTCTGGTAGGATATTTATAGGGAGAACAGGGATATAATCGCCCTGAAAATCTGGAAACAGATTGAGTCAATCTGTTTTGTATCTGAAAAGTAGCCTCGCCGCGAGGGTAGAATCAGCTTCTGCGAAGCTAGGAATAGCATATAGCGCTAATCCCTTGATTCACTCCACTAAATAAGAGATATTCCCTTGATCCTCTCTAGTTAATTGAGAGATCTCTCCTTATCTTCTCACCTGGTTGGGAGAGTCAAAAGATCATGGCAAGCAACTTCCAAATTTGATTTCAATCAACATGATTTTATCTGGAGATTTGATTGGTCAAAGGTGACAATAAAAAGACCCACAGTTGGGCTAATTCAATAAGCTCGTAGCAGAGCTAAGGGAAGCTTCTGACGAAACTAGGAGTAAACTCTCAGCGAAGCTATAAGTTAGCTTGCTTTTCTCGCGTGGCTCCGTAGAGCGTCTAGCGAAGCTGTCAGCTAGCTTTCTGCGGAGTTATGAAAAACCCCAGGGCGAAGCTATAAGTTAGCCCATGACAAAGCTATGATGGAATTCTTGCGAAGCTAAGCAAGATTGCTCATCTCTTGGGCTCATGTGAGACTAAGTATTGAGCTAACTTAGTGTCTCTAGGCCTGCTCAGGTCTTCTTCAAAGGCAACTTTGACTTACTATCTGCTTTACTGGATTAGTAATGTCTATGTTGCTGCCTTACCTCTGGTCATCAGCTTGTCTTCGACTTATCTTTTGTAGATGTCAATAAGTTAGACGTTGTTTAGACCGGCTGAAGATGAATGGGGATCTCTGTCTATTTCGAGTGTCAATAAGATCCCCTTCAAAGTTTTCGTGAATCTGCAGTGGAATGGTTCAGATTCTGAAATACTTTGAACTGTTTTGATTGATGGGATATGAATGTGAACGTCGCCTTGGTGGTTGAGTTCAACTTCGACTTTAACTCTGCTTTCGGGTTGGAATAGGTTCTCGAGGAATTGTAATAATCCGCTTCCGTGTAGCTTCATACCTCTAAGTAGCTTCGCTTTTGGGTAGCTTCGCCTTTGGGCTTTCTGAAGTAACTTCGCTTCAAACTGAGTTGGAAGATGAGTATTAGCCTCGCGCTCGCTGGGATGGAGTGACGCTCCGTTCCCAAAGCTAACCGCTTTTCGCGAATTACGAGAGGAATTGTTCCCTTTTTTGAAGTTCAAATAACTTCGTGCGCATTCCCCAGGGAGACTATTCCCTTTCTCAAGGCCAAGCACTTGAATGCCTTAAATTCGCCTGCGCTTCCAAGCTTGAAGTGGTGGCGGCGTAGTCAGGCCACGAGGCCAATAAATAGGACTCTTGTAGTCCTTCTTAGAGAAATATACTTTTCTCTTTCTGAAAAATTTCTCTGAAGTAGTGGGAACTCTTACTCAATCAAGAACTGGTGAGCCTCGGCCATCCAGTGACTTTCAGGGAGTTTATCTCCCTTAATCTTCTTAGCTTTACCAGCTATCTTAGGGATTAAATTCCCTTTGGTCTCTCATTTGGCTGACTTTCAAAAAAGGGTTTCAGCCCTATTTTCCAGCTTCTCGGTGAAGCTAGCATTCTCGCTCGATCAGGCGAAAGATCTTTTCATGCAGTCCCTGCCTTGATCTGTCTGCCTGTTAAATCTGCCATATAGACAAGGCTTAGGACTTGGCCTCTTCAAGGTTGAGTCAGTCTTGCCATATAGGTGAGATCAAGACTGTGTCCCTCTGGGCCAGTCTGGCCTAACCATATAGGCGAGGTTAGGACTTGGTCCTTTTTGAGGCTTCTCCAACCTAACTGCCTTGGGCGGGGCTAAGACTTGGCTTATGCTAAGCTAGTCTATCATTACTGTGCAAGCGAGGCTATCCTCTGCTTAGTTGAAATCCGTCTTCAAGGCACAACTGGATAGCTTCGCCCAAAGAATTTTGACTTAGCATTCCACCCTATTTTTGATTTGATGCTAACTTGTTTTCTTTTTGCATTACAGCGAACTGTGCTTGCTAGTCTTTTGTCTTGATGAAAGAGACAGAAACTTGCCTCTTAATTTTCAAGTTGAAACTTTGATCATAAGCAGGCGGAACATATTAGAGCAGCTGATGCGTGTTCTAAGAAGAGGCTGACAGTCGCTTATCTGAGATGATCCACTTCGGGAAGGGGCTGGTAGTCGCTTATCCCAAATGATCCACTTTGGGAAGGCGGACGTCACTAGTAAAGCCTTGGATCCTTCCTTTGCCAATTTTGTTTAAGAAATATCTAACTTTCTGGTGACAACCAATCCCTTGCCAATTTTGATTAAAGAAGATCTAGCTCCCAATCTCTTGCCAATTTTATCAAAGAAGATCTTGCTTCTTGATGACAAATCTGCCATTAAGTGAAGGATTACGGCCTTGTGCAGGAGGAAGACTTTTCGTGTCCAGTTGGATTGGCTTATCACCCTGAAAGTAGATGGGACAACTTGTATGCCTTTGGAGCAAAGATTCTGTTGTATGAAAAACAATCTTGATGTAATATCAATGTATCTTCCCTTTTGAATCAATAAAAATGTTTATTTTCTGCTTATCTACTTTGTTGCCCTCCTTTTCGATTTGAGAACACCTGAAATGGACTAGCTTAGGTAAGTCTTTTCTTTAGGAGGAAATAAAAGTTCTTAGCGGATCTAAGCTTCCAGCGAAGCTGAAGACAGATTTTCAATTGAGTCAGGAACAAGTTTCTAGTGAAGCTAGCACTGAATTTCCGCGAAGATAGAGATGAGCTCTTAGCGGAGCTAAGGCTTGTCTTTCAGCGAAGTTACTTAAGCGTCGCGCGAGGTCAATGCTGAACTCACAGCGGAGTTAGCCTTTGACGGGGCTGAAGCAGGGCTTCTCAGGAAGGCGCTTGGCGCCATTTCAAATTAATTTGAAACGGCCGCCTGTGCTCCTTTTGAGGAGTCGAAATTAAGACATTTTATGTCTATAAAAGCCCGATTGGGCTGAAAGAGAGAGAATTACTTCTCTTTGAATTTTTAGAGAAACAAGTCTCTTTCTCCTCTTTCTCCTTTGTTGAGATTTTTAGAACTTTTCAGTTCTTCCATGGCTCCCAAAAGACGAGCAGGTAAAGAGGTAGCGACCTCTGCGATGGAGAGGCCCTCTCCTCCTCCGGTCATCGAACGCCCCGTTGCGGGTAGGGATTTTTCCCTAATATTTGGAGATTTTCATCTCTTTTTGAAGCCATTTACTGGCTATTTCATGGTGAATCTGGAGTGATTCATCATGCTCCAGTGATGTCAGGGATTTGCTCTCCCTTAATTCAAATCTACCGAATTTTTAGGGGATTTAATTCCCCTTCAATTTCGTGAATTGAAGAAACTGAATGGTCTCTTCTCCAAGCTTCTATGCGAAGTTAGCCCTTAGCGCTGTTCACGTTCTGTCACATGGCAGGATGTGAAGCTAGCTCTCGAAGCGTAGTTGGGAAACGGACCTTAAAGTCCTTTGAACAATTTTAGGCACAGGTGCCTTTCCAGTGAAGTTAGCCCTTAGGGGGCTTCTTTGCATTCTGTTCAATGACATCACACAAAGCTAAGCTTCTGGAGCGAAGCTAACTCTTAGAGATCTTCTGCACTTAGCCTTTGTGTAGGATGTGGAGCTGAACCTTAGGGCGAAGCTAATGCTGGGCTAGCTTCGCTCGGAGAGCGAAGCTATGCCTTGGCAATTTTCTTTTTGCCATAGCCTTCTTTTTTCTTCGGTCAAAGAACTAATATAGTTTCCTCTTGTTGTTGCAGTGCATTATACTACGGGTCCTTTGAACAGTCTCTTCAGAACAGCCAGGGGACTGGATGGCAATGTTAGCCTGTAATTCAAGGGGCAAGCCTCATTATTCAGCGAGCGGAGCGCTCCTGGCTAGGATGCCCTTATATACGCCGGAGATCAGCGTACTATGAGGAGCATCTTAACTACTGCTCCCCTCGAGGATTGTGACCGAAAATCAATCGGAAGCCCAGTTTCATATTTGGGGATGCAGCGCCAGACACTGATCATCAGCTGCTGGCTGGAGAAGGGCAACGGATTTTCAATCTGGATGGCGAGAAGTATTATCTCCCTTCTAGCAAGCGTCATTTTCTGTCGTCTTTCTTCCAATGCGTGACGAAGGTTCGGAAGATGAAGTGGCAAGTGACTCGGACTACTGACTCCGTTCACGTGGGGAAATTGATAGCTCCATCTCTCGGTTATACAAGGGCGGGTGCTCCTCGCTGCATATTGGGTCTCCACCCTGGGAACGTTCTCCTAGACATCCCAGTGGGGGAAAATCCCGCCGTGGCTCAAATTTTTGGAAACCAGTTCTTCAGAGCTCATCGCAATTATCCAACCACTGATTTTAGGACTCCTGGGTGGATTCATCCCCCCAAGGCCTAGTGGAGGGACTTAACCTTATATGTTTTGGCCCATTTTGAAGAAGATCTGGAGAGGCTGGGACTCTACGAGGCTGTCAGGGCAACCTGTTACGGCATCCAGATGAGCGTAGAGAACTTCTACACTATCTTCGAGTTATACTATCTGAAAGTACACCTAGAGGGGGGTGAATAGGTGTACAGCTAATCTAATGAACAAAATGCGAAAATTAAAAACTTTAATTGCAACACACTTAATGTAACCAACGAGTGTAGCCGAATTCCCGGTGAAGGGCTCTGGACTAACTCCTCTTGATTCCTCTGAATAAAAGTTGAGGTGCTATATGAAGCTCTCATGGTTAAACACAAGTGAGGCACACACAAACAAGCCAAGCATATAATATGTGAATGTGCAAAATGAAATGATGCAAGGCACAATATAAGAGAGAGAGAGAGAGTTAGAGTCAATGGATCAAACGCAAACACACGGATATGTTTCGAGGTTCGAGCACACAGCTCTACGTCCCCGCCTTCACACAGAAGGATTTTCAATCCACTAACTTGTCCACACAGGACTCCTACACAGGGAACCTCCACTGAGGATTTGGGGCAATTACAATATGGAGTACACAACTCCTCTCTCAACAAAAATAACTTCTACACTTAGAGGCTAGGCACAAAGCCACAAAAATCAACCTCACAAATGAGGGATAGGCACAAAGCCAATACAACCAATCAAACTCTCACTAGAGGGATAGGGCACAAAGCCACCACTCCAAAATCAACCTCTACACAAGAGGGATAACACAAGGTAGGAGGGTTTACAACTTGGAGGTTTCCACAACCACAAACTAATTTTCCCACAAATAAAGATCCTATAGATAGGATAGCAAGATATGGCTCAAGTGTGGAAAACAAAGAGTTTGGAAATCAAAAACTCAAAGAAAACTCTTGGGAAAACTTCTAAAATAGATAGAAAAATATAGATCAAAACCAATCCCAAAAGACTTTCCTTTTTCTTGATTTTTCCAATCCATTTTAAAACAATAAAGATGAAAAACTTTGAACCCAAAAATTCTTTTGAAAACTTGAAATTAAACACTAGAGAAGTAGGAATTTTAGCTCTTCAAAAACCTTAGCCAAAACACCCAAAGATTGGGGTATAAATAGGCCCTTTGAAAAACTAGGCGTTGGCAGCTGACTAGGCCCAGATTGGCCTTCCGATCGACCGGCCGGTCGACCGGCCAACGGTCAAAAAAGTGACCGTTGGGCCTGCCGGTCGACCGCCCGGTCGACCGTGCCAATTCTAGAGAGCACTTGCTCTCTGTCCGGTCGACCGCTCGGTCGACCGTGCCAAGCCTCACTGTCGACCGTCCGGTCGACCGCCCCCACCCGAGAGTGGGGCACTTGCAGTCGGTCGACCGCTCGGTCGACCGGCCCAAGTGGCAGGTCAGCGTGCACGCCTTGTGCACGTCGGTCAACCGATCCTGGGTCCGGTCGACCGGCCCAGTCGACCGCCAGAGCCTGGCAGGGCTGGTTTAGGGATTTGAAAACTGGGTTTTTAATTACCAAATAAATCCCATAAAATTTCTAAAAATCCACAAAAATAAGTTCTTATATTCTCTTTGAAATACAAACTTGTTTGAGTAAAAATCAAACCAAGTTACAAACATTTTGAACTCTTTTTGTGTTATGAAAATTTTACCGAAAACCAAATTCCGTATTTTCCAAATCGTTTTGTCCAAAACTCATCCAAATTCAAAAACATGATATTGAAATAACTTTTAGGCATATAGTATATGGATATAATCCAATATACATATAAATATATATAACAATATTTTTGACAATAAATCCAAAAATAAGTTTTGTTAAAATATAAAACCTAGATACATGAATAGCTTATCATAAGTTTGTTTAAATATATGAAGCATACATGTATATAGAACAAATCTAATATACCTTAAACCATGTAAACTTGTTTTGATTCTATCTATTCATGAAAATCAAGATCGGTTAAACCAAAAACCGAAAATCAATAAACATGAAACTTAAACAAGTGTGTGTGTTGTGAACTTGAGCATACCACACTATCTAATCTTAAACAATGGATCTAAACACTAAACTAAATACTGTACCGAAATCTTCTTGTAGAGCTCCGTCTCCAAGTCGACTCGATCCAAACGTGATCCATCAGCTTGACTCCAACGAGTGCAAGAAATGAACTTTGACGCTCGGGCTCTTGAATCACCATGAAAAGCTCCAAAACACCTTGTTGAAGCTAATCACCTACTAATATCTTGGTTAAGTATCTGAAACTAAATATCACAAGATTATTAGTAAACATAGCTACATGAGTTAATCATCATCAAAACTAGAGTGGAAGGCCTCTGGACCAACAATCTCCCCCTTTTTGATGATGACAAAACTCATGGAGTTATATATGCATGGATTAAAGTTAAGCTTCAAAGAAGCTCCCCCTTAACTCATGCATAACAATAAAAAATAAGATATTCAATGAAGCACATGATACTAAACAAATGTATGCATCAACTAAGAGAGAGAAACATGCATAAATCAAACATATGTTTCAAAAACCTTCTCCCCCTTTTTGTTTAAACTCTCAAAATCATTTTTCTCATATATAATAGTAAGATGCATAAACTCAATATATGCAAAAACACAAATATGCATATATAAACTCAAAATCTTTCTCCCCCTTTTTGTCAATCATCAACAAAGGGTCAAAGAAAATAATGTTCTCCCCCTTTTTGTCTTAAACAAAAAAATATCAATAAGGGGTGAAATCAAAACAAAACATTATGATACCAATTTGAAAAAAATATATCAATTGAGTGCGTCATGATATCAATTTACAATAAAACAAAACACACCAAGTGAAGGTACATAAAACAAATATTTTAATATAAATTTAAATACCAATTGTAAGTAAATACCAATTAAATACCAATTGTAAGTAAACTTTTAGGTAATCTTGATACCAATTTGTAAAGATTAGTACCAATAGAAAGTAATTTTTCATTAAAAGCATATGAGACCAAAAATAATCAATATCTTTTTCCAATTATTTCTCAACATAAAGTGTGGGAGTAGAATAACAAAACCAATTAAAAGGTGAAATATAAATTTTCTCCCCTTTATGAAATACCAAACAAAATGATGCATAAGCTTGTATATGATACAAATTGAAACATAATCAATTGAATATAATAGTCATTTAAGAAATCAAGCTTAGCATAACCAAAATTTGTGCTCAAAGATATAGAGATATAGTAAGCACAAATAAAACATATATATATGTATGGAAAATTAAATACCAATCGAAATTGATACTATTTGAAGTTGAAAGCATACATATATAAAAACATATATGAGTATACAAAAAAAATGTCAATAGTGATACCAAATGAAAAAAAATCAATGATACCAATTGAAAACAAAATAAGATCACGTGTATAACTCATATTACTTACCACCCATTTCATGCACATGTTTAAAAGGATTTTCAATAATAAGCATACAAGGCATGGTCGCCCAACCAACCGCCCTTAAATGGAAAGGGTTTTCAAAAATAGGTTTGAAAATAGTTTAGCATAATTGAAAACTCTTCCAAAATGAAGAATACGAACTAGTTATATGAAAAATTTGTAAACTAGTATGAAATCCTTCAAGTAAGGAATAAAACAAAATTATATTTCATGAAAAACATGTAAGTCACATGATCACTAAACACTCAAAATCAATAAAGCATAAATTATACTCATGAAAACAAAATCATGAGAAAATAATAAATAAAGTGAGTGTATAAGAGATATGTGAAACACATCATCATGAAAATATGCAATTAAGCTCAATAAAAAATTCCTTAAAACATGAAAATCATCAAAACGATTTAATCTTCAAGGTATATGTATGTCTTGTACAAACCAAAGAATACATGCATATCCAAACAAAACGAGTCCACAAAAGTATATGCATGAAGGCAAGTGGCTCAAAGGATGTATATGTATAGAAAATAGTTTAGACAAAATAGACATATACATGAAGTTAAACATAAACATGAAAACATGTACAAAATGGGAATACAAGTCAAATGCATGAATCATCAAAACTAGGCTATACTAGTACATCTAATGGGTACAAATGAGCGTTCTAGTACAAACATATAATAGTCTATTTGTGGCTCACTAGTTGTACAAGTATATACCTAAGTTTTAATAAAAACTAACATTTAAACAAGTAATCAAAGCATTAAGCATAGAAATCAAAACAAAAACTCATATGATCATTATGGCAAATGCACATGCATTAGATCTAGGACATACACATTAATTAAACTAAAGTGAGAACACTAAATATGGGTCCATATAAACATGGGTGTCTCAAATAATAATCATGCATGTCATAGGACTAATAAACATGGCATATGGCATAACGAACATTAAAACAATACATGCTATAAATGAGTGATCTAAAAGCATGCAAATATAATGAGGAGTAAGAGATAGTTACCAAAACTATGAGGGCAACTCTCCATGTCTCCAAAACAAGGTGGTTCCCCCACCAAACTCCCCTTGAAAGTGTGCATCCAAATAGTCCTCTTTTAAGCTTGGAACGCATCCACCTCAAGGCACCATCACTCTCACGTCATGCGAGAGCCCACGCCTACATCGAATACAATAGGGGTGGTCTTTGGTACCCACACTCTTTTGGGTCCATGGGGGTTAGTTCCTTTCCTAACCCAAACAAATTTAGTTGCTAAATTTGAATCATGTATACGATCATAACAAAATTTAGCAAGGTGGCCCTTACATCCACAATGTGTACAAGTGTACACATGAGCATACAATGTGTGATGTGCATGAACGTGCGAAGCATGTGTATGCCGTGGATGGTGTGCATGCATAGATGGAACTTGTTTCTTTCAAAACATAGATTCCAAGCATGAGTGGTTTAAAGTACAATGGCTCAAAGTGGAGCCCAAACAATCCACACTCTTCTTTAACAAACAAATATCATTATCAATACTAGAAGAAGAGGTGCATGCAATAGGTGAGCTAGAATGTGAAGCTACACTAGCATGGCAAACATGAGAATCTAAATCATTTTTAAAGAAACATTTTTCTTGGAAATCAAATGCAAATCCTTTGAAATAGAAGCAATTTTGTTTTTCAAGGATTCATTCTCTTTTAAAACAAAATCAAGCTCTAAGGACAAGCTTTCATTTTTCTTTAAAATATCATTACAATCATTTTCATTTTTCAAAAATTTGTTTTCATTAAGGGCAAGTTCAAGTTTAGATTTCAATGGATCCCTTTCATTAGAAATCTCCACTTTCTCTTGCAAAATCAAACCTAGTTATGAACACAAATCTTTATTTTCTTTCTTAAGTTCAAAACTATTCTTTTTCAAAAGATTATATTTTTCCAATAATTTTTCACAAACAATAGAAAGTTCTTCATTCAAGGCATTTGGATCAATATAGTCATTACATGAAGAACTAGCATCATCACTATCTAATTGAGTTTCCGAGTATACCTCAAGGGAGTCATTCCCTTGGACCATGTAGCATTGTTGCTCGGATTCTCCACTAGATTCATCCTCCACAAAGTTGGGCGTTTGTAGCTCGGAGGAGGTCAACATGTTCCACACTGCAAAGGCGGAATCACAGTTAGAAACTAAGCACGAATATTCTTTATTAAGCGTGCTTCTAAGTGCCTCAAGGGCTTGTGCATTGGCCTCTATATGCTTACTATTATCAAGATAGGATTTCTTGGTAGCGGCAAGGAAAACATGCAAGCCTAGAGTTTTTAAATACATGGACATCCTAAATTTTCACATGTCAATGTTGGAGACATCAAACAGGGGAGGTGACAAGCAATCCATGAGTGTGTGTAAACAATATAAGTGTGCAAATGCAAATGTAGATTAGTAAAACCAAGATCACACTCCTAGGTGGTTAAACCAAATATCAGGAGCGTAGGCTCTGATACCAATTGAAAGTACACCTAGAGGGGGTGAATAGGTGTACGGCTAATCTAATGAACAAAATACGAAAATTAAAAACTTTAATTGCAACACACTTAATGTAACCAACGAGTGTAGCCGAATTTCCGGTGAAGGGCTCTGGACTAATTCCTCTTGATTCCTCTGAATAAAAGTTGAGGTGCTATATGAAGCTCTCGTGGTTAAACACTAGTGAGGCACACACAAACAAGCCAAGCATATAATATGTGAATGTGCAAAATGAAATGATGCAAGGCACAATATAAAAGAGAGAGAGAGTTAGAGTCAATGGATCAAACGCAAACACACGGATATGTTTCGATGTTCGAGCACACAGCTCTACGTCCCCGCCTTCACACAGAAGGATTTTCAATCCACTAACTTGTCCACACAGGACTCCCACACAGGGAACCTCCACTGAGGATTTGGGGCAATTACAATATGGAGTACACAACTCCTCTCTCAACAAAAACAACCTCTAAACTTAGAGGCTAGGCACAAAGCCACACAAATCAACCTCACAAATGAGGGATAGGCACAAAGTCAATACAACCAATCAACCTCTCACTAGAGGGATAGGGCACAAAGCCACCACTCCAAAATCAACCTCTACACAAGAGGGATAACACAAAGTAGGAGGGTTTACAACTTGGTGGTTTCCACAACCACAAACTAATTTTCCCACAAAACAAAGATCCTATAGATAGGATAGCAAGATATGGCTCAAGTGTGGAAAACAAAGAGTTTGAAAATCAAAAACTCAAAGAAAAACTCTTAGGAAAACTTCTAGAATAGATAGAAAATATAGATCAAAACCAATCCCAAAAGACTTTCCTTTTTCTTGATTTTTCCAATCCCTTTTAAAACAATAAAGATGAAAAACTTTGAACCCAAAAACTCTTTTGAAAACTTGGAATTAAACACTAGAGAAGTAGAAATTTTAGCTCTTCAAAAATCTTAGCCAAAACAGCCAAAGATTGGGGTATAAATAGGCCCTTTGAAAAACTAGCCGTTGGCAGCTGACTAGGCCCAGATTGGCCTTCCGGTCGACCGGCCGGTCGACCGGCCAACGGTCAAAAAAGTGACCGTTGGGCCTGCCGGTCGACCGCCCGGTCGACCGTGCCAATTCCAGAGAGCACTTGCTCTCTGTCCGGTCGACCGCTCGGTTGACCGTGCCAAGCCTCACGGTCGACCGTCCGGTCGACCACCCCCACCCGAGAGTGGGGCACTTGCAGTCGGTCGACCGCTCGGTCGACCGGCCCAAGTGGCAGGTCAGCGTGCACGACCTTGTGCACGTCGATCGATCGATCCGGTCGACCGCCTCTGGGTCCGGTCGACCGCTAGAGCCTGGCAGGGCTGGTTTAGGGATTTGAAAACTGGGTTTTTAATTACCAAATAAATCCCATAAAATTTCTAAAAATCCACAAAAATAAGTTCTTATATTCTCTTTGAAATACAAACTTGTTTGAGTAAAAATCAAACCAAGTTACAAACATTTTGAACTCTTTTTGTGTTATGAAAATTTTACCGAAAACCAAATTCCATATTTTCCAAATCGTTTTGTTCAAAACTCATCCAAATTCAAAAACAATGATATTGAAACAACTTTAGGCATATAGTATATGGATATAATCCAATATACATATAAAGATATATATCAATGTTTTTGACAATAAATCCAAAAATAAGTTTTGTTAAAATACAAAACCTAAATACATGAATAGGTTATCAAACTAAGTTTGTTTAAATATATGAAGCATACATGTATATAAAACAAATCTAATATACATTAAATAATGTAAACTTATTTTGATTCTATCTATTCATGAAAACCAAGATCGGTTAAACCAAAAACCGAAAACCAATAAACATGAAACTTAAACAAGTGTGTGTGTTGTGAACTTGAGCATACCACACTATCTAATCTTAAACAATGGATCTAAACACTAAACTAAACACTATACCGAAATCTTCTTGTAGAGCTCCATCTCCAAGTCGACTCGATCCAAACGTGATCTATCGAGCTTGACTCCAACGAGTGCTAGAAATGAACTTTGACGCTCGGGCTCTTGAATCACCATAAAAAGCTCCAAAACACCTTGTTGAAGCTAATCACCTACTAATATCTTGGTTAAGTATCTGAAACTAAATATCACAAGATTATTAGTAAACATAACTACATGAGTTAATCATCATCAAAACTAGAGTTGAAGCCTCTGGGTCAACACTATCCAGTTACAGGGACTTTCTTCACCCCTGTAGGCGAATTGGGTATGGCTTTGCACGAGATGTGAGAAGTCTCTGCTCTACCCTTGGGCTTTCTCCCTTATGAAGAATATTTCCCATGCGAGGCGGAATTGGCACTTCTGGAGAAGTAGGAGCTCGCTTTGTTCGAGACTTCCCGAGAATTGATGTGCCATCTTTATATCTGCTCGAGTATGCATGGGAGCCATAAGGGAGTTTCATGCAGTTCGAAGAGCCGGGGGAATTATTTGTTCTCCAACCTGGAAGATGCTCCTGAAGCGGCTCACTGCGGGGTTGCAGACGAGGACATTTTTCGGAGGATGCGAGAACACTCCCAGGGGGATATGATTTTGAAAGAAGATGACAGACCCAATGAGAAAGGTGACATTCTCAGAAGTTTTCATTATCAAGCTCATCGACCGAAATCCCGGAAGGCACTTTTGGTCGGGTTTTTATCGGTTTGGCTGAAGAGATGCGTGGTGCCATCTTCTTCTGGCGACGTCATTCTTTCGATTATCTTATTACCAGCCGTTCATCTAGTCCACGGTCGTTCCCTTGGACTTCTTTTGGCGATGGTGTGTTGTATTCAGCGGGGGTCTTCGTGCGTTGACGGAGACTTTCTGTAGGCCACCAACAGCGAAAAGGGGAAAAGGTACTATCCTGCCTCGTGACGGGCCAAACCCCAGGATCGGTTTGCCATACACTTATTTGATGGCATGGTTCACCCTTTACTACCTTTCCATTATCCAAGCTGGTAAGAAGCCTCCAAAAGGTGTCCTAATGGCGCTTCTCCGTCAGTTTGAGGGATGTTCATGGTTATTGACTTATGTGGCCGCGGTTCGCAAGCTGCTGTGCTGGTATGACATTTACATCCTTCTCCGATGCTTTCCCTACATTCGCGATGTAGGCTATGGTGAAGAATTCAAGGATGTAGGAGATGAGCAGATGTTGCTGAGCCGGGGGATCTTTGAATGGCTGGTTAGCATCCGGCCATCCCATTTGGTGTACAGGAGCAGGGATACCTGCTACTTGGAGCCTTATGTCCCGAGTCGATTCGCTCGTCAGTTCGGGTATGACCAACTATATGTAGGTAACCCAAACACCAGCCTGGCCTTCATGGGGAGCCTCATTGATGATGCTCGTGCCTGGCGTTTCTTCATTGCTGGCTGTACTGAGGCGCGGCTGTGCATGCCGCTGAGGACTCCGAACCTTTTGATAACTTTAGGGTTCTGCCAGTGGTACAGAACTTCGAACTCTACTCTAATCGGGTTTTCTATTAACTATTTTGGCGTGAAGTTGATCTCTCGGCGGCTGAAGCGGAAAGTCACCGAGAGAGGCGAGGGCGAGAGAGTCCGTGTGCCAGGCCTCAGAGAGTTCGTCGCTACTATTGTTGGTGAGGCCTCGGATGCAGAAAGTCCTCACTTTGAAGGAAATACGGGTGTTAAGGCTCCACCAGATGCTCCTGATTGGGTAGGGATGGCCCCCATGAAAGATGTGGAGGTAAAGGAAGTGGAGGAAGAAGATCCCGATGTCCACTTCAAATGACAGCGGCAGGGTGGATCTCGCAAGAAGAGGGTAGTGAAGAAGCCTCGTCGCTACACTCCCACCGTTATTGCAGAGGGTGAATCAGTCACAGTGCTTCCTCCTCCCGCTCTGTTAGTAATCAAGCTATCGGCTCCGAGGCAGACTGTTGATAAAGCTGCTCCTGACCTGAGTAAGATCAGTTCTATTCTTGCAACATATACTTATATATTTCATACAGCTCATTTGTTTATCCTATGATTAAGGAACCGAGATAGCAAGAAAACCGAGAGCCGAGGCTGCAGGAGAACAGGGGGATTATTATGATCCCCTGTTCACTTATAAAGAAGGTGACGAGGCTAGCTACTTCCTCGTCTTAGAAGATTCCAGAGGTGACACGGCTGACGTCAGTCCTTCAGGTGTTAGGACCTCGAAAGGGAGTCCTGTGGCTTCAAGCTCTTTGGGATGGACCACAGAGACTTCGGCGAGTGAAGGTGAGCCAGCCGTCCCTCCTGAATCTACCAAAAACTTTCCTATGGAGCCTGAGGGGATGATGCTGCCGTCGAGGAAGTTCGAAGAGAGACCGCGTCTGAGACAGTTGAGGCGGTATCGCCTCTCGGTAATACTTTGATCTTTTGTGAGCAATTATTTCCTGATATTCATTATGCCTTGCTCAAACAAAGTCTTGCCACAGATGTTCCGCCTTTGGGTGTATCGACTTCAAGGGAGCCAGCTAATCTTCCTGAGGGGACCAGGCATGAAGCAAGTACTTCGACTGCAACAAACGCTGCCGAGTTGGATGCCTTGTATCATGTCCTGCCATCTTATCAGCCTGAACCGGCCAGTGGAACTAAAGAGGCTAAGGGGACAGTGGTTACGGAATCAATCTCACTTCCAACTATATCGGTAGGTGAGATGCCAGTGGTTTCATTAACGCTACCTATCCTGACAACCACGGAGCTGAAGGTAATTACCAGCCCTACGGCTCCGACACTGGTTGTTGAGCCAGCTCTTCCTGAGATAGTCACCAGCCCTACTTCCATTGTGGCTAGTGTATTGGTTTCAATGAGGACTCCTCCGAGATCACTGGCGACCCCTCATATTTCTCCAGCCAGCGTTCCTGCGATCTCCTCTACGGTTATGTCAGTGAAACTGGTGGAAGCTTTGCCTTCAGGGGCCGCTCGTTCACCGGGAGTAGTTGAAGCCGAGAATGAATTTGTGGCTGAGCTGGTTGATAGTTTTTATAAGGGCTTGAAGCGATCTATTGCTTTGGTCTTGAAGGACTCGACTACTTCATTCTCTGCTTTGAAGGTTGTCCTCTCTCGAAGTATTGACAGCATTCGAGACTTTAGAGGGGATGACCAAGCTGCCACATTGGAGCTTCTAGTGGAGAGGCTTGAGAGGGATGTAAATGAATGGTGCCATCCAAGCAATTCAGATTTGAACTTCTCAGTTAATGAATAGCTTGAACACCTTGCTGCTCAGATGCGTGAAACTCATCTTGCGGCACAGGAAGCAGCTAAGGCAATATCTTCAGATTTAAAATCCTTGGAAACAAGAAAAATAGAAATTGGAGATGCCATAAATGCTTCCAATAGTACTCTTCTCGACGTTAAGGATAAGATTGAAAGGGCCAAGAAAATGATCAAGAAAGCTAATCTTCTTCTGTCCAAGGCTGAACCGGTGCGTCTTGAGGAGATCGCTCGGCTAGAGCAGCTTAAGGCTCAAAATGATGAAGTCCTGCAACAGGAGCTAGCACAGAGGGCAACTTTGGTTGAAATTGAGACTCGTCTGTCCCAGACAGCGAGCTTTAATGAGACCGAGTTGAGGTCGCAGGCATTCATTAGAACTGCTAAAGAGAGGAAGAATAGGCTGACCACACTTGAAGAACGGATCAAGTCTTACGAAGCACCCTCGTAGCTTGTAATCCATGTATCCATGTATCCCTCTTTTGGAATCAATAAAAAGTGATTTTATTTGACTCCTATGTTGTATTTCCAACCTGTTTTATTTTCTGAATTTGCAATTCTTACTTTCAAGTTGTATATAATGGTATAACTAGTCTAATCAGAGGTGATAAACTGATAGGATTAGTTACAAATTTGAGAAATGACTCGACTGAAATCATATTGAGATGAGGATGGAAGAAATGAGCTTGACGATCTTTACTGTTCAGAGGTAAATATTAACGTAATAGATTAAAGATCATCGGATGACCTAGACATGATGATTAGGAATCACCAGATACAAAGCCTTATCGTTCAGAGGTGACAAACTGGACATAACAACAAAAAGATGAGATTGGATATTCATCGGTTCAGAGGTGACAAACTAGACATAACCGATTAGAAATTACCAAACTCGAAGTGTTTTCTGTTCAGAGGCGACAAACTGGACATAACAATAAGCAAAAGGGAGACTTGGCTATCTGTCGGTTCAGAGGTGATAAACTAAACGTAACCGATTGAGAAGCCACCAAGCTCGAAATTTTGTCATTCAGAGGTGATAACTTGGACATGATGACAATGAAAGATGAGATTGGATATTCATCGGTTCAAAGGTGACAAACTGGACATAACCTATTAGAAATTACCAAACTCAGAGTGTTTACTATTCATAGGTGACGAATTGGACATAACAGTAAGCAAATGGGAGACTTGGCTATCTGTCGGTTCAGAGGTGATAAACTGGACATAACCGATTGAGAAGCCACCAATCTCGAAATTTTGTCATTCAGAGGTGATAATCTGGACATGATGACAAAGAAAGATGAGATTAGATATTCATCGGTTTAGATGTGACAAACTGGACATAACTGATTAGAAATTACCAAACTCAGAGTGTTTACTGTTCAGATGTGACGAATTGGACATAATAGTAAGCAAAAGGGAGACTTGGCTATCTATCAGTTCAGAGGTGATAAACTGGACATAACCGATTAGAAGCCACCAAGCTCGAAATTTTGTCATTCAGAGGTGATAATCTGGACATGATGACAAAATGAAGGTGAATCCGATTTTAAGGACCCGTCTATTCAGAGGTGATATACTGGACATGATAGACTAAGACAAACCAAACTCCGAATCCGCTGCCAGAGGTAGTCGCATTAACTTAGTAGCTAGCCCACTAGGGGCTGCAAGGGTAAATTGGATTTGGGCATCCGTTGGTTCAGAGGTAATATGAACATGACCAACTAAGAGACATCAGGCTCACAATTCGCTGTTCAGAGGTAGTCATATTAACATGACAACAAGAACTCCTGATCTTGATAGAGGGAAGGAGAACAAAGTTATGGACTTATCTATTCAGAGGTGGTGAACTAGACATGACAGTTGAAGTACCATAAGAAGGGAGATCTAGGTATCCGTCGGTTTATAGGTAATATGGACATAACCGATTGGAAATTTCTAGACTCAAAGCCCTGCCATTGAGAGGTGACGAATTAGAAATAACGACCAAGGAATAGTCCCTACTGGACTGAAAGATAAGACTTGATTATCTGTCGGTTCAGAGGTAATATGAACATAACCGATTGAGAAACGAGATGGCAAGCTGGACATAACGATAAAAGAAATAATCCCATCGGGGGGAAAATAGGATCTGATCATAAACTCCATGAGGAGATTGATATCTCCTTCGGATGTTATTTAAAAAAAATTGTCAGAGGTATATTGTTAACGTGACAACCAAGAGAGTCCATTGGGGACTGAGTGAGAAATAATAGACTTTGAAGAGAGTCTACTAGAAACTTGCTGGGGAGCTGAGAAATATAAATCTTGTGAAAGATTTATATGTCAGAGAACTCCGTGGGGATTTGTAAAGCAACTTGTCAGAGGTGTGATGTTAACTTGATAAGGATTCATTTACTGTCAGAGGTGTTTGAACATAATAGTAATTTGAGTGGACCTGTCATTCTCTTGAAGAGAATGACAAGTGGAGTTTATTCACTGGGGAAGTTGACCAAATTCACAGGGATATTAGTTTTATCCACCGGGGAGTAGGCTAGAGTCTTACTATCCGAGATTTAATGTTAACATGATATGTTAGACTTGTCATTTCGCAAGGGATATGAATACCTTTCTATATGGTCTTACCATTACATGGACTGGAATTAGTAAGTGATTTTGGAGAGAATCAAATGGGAACAGGTCCCTTAGGATTTTTAGCAAACCCTCAGCTGTCAACGGATTTGATATGCCTTTACCAACTACCGTTTGAGTCGGGCTAGCCATGTTATTCCCCTCAGCATGATGAGTTGTCAAGGACTTATGTTGGGCTTAAAGGCCAACATTTACCTCTATCCTTAGCCGTTAGAGGCGTTGGATTATTTTGTTACTTTGAGTAACGCGATGCTTCCCCTGGGTTTTCACTCTATAAGTGAAGTTGGGGATTAAAGAAATAGACACGAATTTCGCGAGCTCTCGATTTGAAGATTATCGTTCCTCAGGGACTCTCTGTCAACCCTTATCTTGTTTTCATATTGGAAAGATTCTGTATCAGGATGTATCACGAACCTTCTTCAATGAGTTCAGCTTGCCAAGTCATCAGCTAAACTCCTTTGATCTTTGATTCGATCGGCTACCATTTGGTTGGTCGCCACGTCTTGGTATGAACGTGGAAATAGTGGAAAGGTTCTGCAAGAGAATGCGTCACGAACCTTCTTCGATGAGTTCGGCTTGATAAGTCATCTAATAAACTCATTTGTTTGGTCGGACCTTTTGTCGTTGGGTCGAACTTCGATCGATCGAACCAGAGCAGAGAAGTATGCCACCATTATACATAGAAAAGTCAGGCTAAATAAGCCATCTGCCTGAAACTGTTGCTTAGGCATGTTTGACTTCAAAATATGACCTATTCTTCTAATTTGAAGATAGGTACATGTTTATATACTAGAGAAGAGTGATAAGGCTAAAACAACTTAATCCCTTGTTTTCCTCTTCAATGTCAAAGGCGTTCGATCGGTTCGATGCTAGCCGACAGTGAATTCGTAACCTTGACTCTTCTTTGATACCACCAGTATTCGATCGGCTCGACACTGGTTTATGGTTGCATGATCTTGTTAGAGAAAGAGAGGAGCGCTCTTTCTACATATCTTGAATCTGAATGTCTTGATCAGAGGTGTAATGTTAACTTGATCATGAGAAGGATTTTATCAAGGATAATACTTCTTTAGGAACTTGCCATTGATTGGCATCATGAGTAAGTCTCCGTCTGAAGTCATAAGGCGATATGCTTCATTTGAATAGACTGTTTCTATCACAAACGGTCCTTCCCATTTGGGCTAAAATTTGCCTTTGATTTTGTGCGTCATGATCATCGGTCGTCTGACGACTAAAACCAAATCTCTTTTCTAGAAAATCCTTTGCTTAACCTTCTTATTGAAGGCCTTCGAGATTCGCGCATGATACAACTCAATGTGTTGTTGAGCTTGTAACCGCTTCTCATCTAAGGCTTCGAGCTCTTGGAGACGCACGCGATCATTGTCCTCCTTTGTCATTTTAGTCATTAAAGTGACTCGTAATGACGGCATCTGGATTTCGAACGGTATGACTGCTTCGCACCCGTATACCAGGGAAAAAGGTGTATTGCCTGTCGGGTCCAAACTGTGGTTCGGTAGGCCCAAAGACATTCACTAAGCTTCTCATTCTAATATCTCTTATTTAATGAAATAAATATTTTGAGTAGCTTGATAATTATCTTGTTGAATGCTTTCGACAAGCCATTAGCGGCAGGGTTATAAGCAGTTGATGCCACATTCTGAATTCGGTACCTGTCACAAAACTGGTAGAATACCTAGCTCATGAATTGGGGACCGTTATCATGGATGATCCGCCTAGGGACACCAAATCGGTGGATGACATAGTGTTTGATAAAATTAACCACATTAGAAATTTTAACTTCCACAAGCGGTATAGCCTCTGCCCACTTTGAAAAGTAATCGGTTATTGTCAAGATAAACTGGTGACCTTTTGTTGAAGAGGGGCTGATCGGCCCTATGACATCGATTCCTCATGCTTCAAATGGCCACGAAGCAACGGTTGGATGGAGCAACTCTGATGGCTGATGTTGAAGCCCGCATGGATTTGGCAAGCTTTACATCTTCATGCATACTGGATGGCATCGGTTATCATGGTCAGCCAATAATATCCAAGCCTGTGCAATCAGTCCTTGAGTTTTGGACCGGCTGATGAGCTCCGCATATGCCGTCGTGCGCTTCTTTAAGTACTTCTTGTGCCTCTGAATTAGAAAGGCAATGGAGAAGGATACAGTCATATGAGTGACGGTAGAGTGTCTTTACTATTGGATCGTAGTAAAAACGAAGAGACCTTCGTCTGATAGATGCCACTTCTTTAGGGTCATTCGACAATATATCATGCAAAGCATAGTCAATGAGGGAAAATCACCAATCTCTCAGTTCAAAATCCATCGAGATGCTATGGACTTCCTTCGTTTTCAACACATATTTAGGACAAAAAAGGTGTCGAGTAGCCACTGTAAGGTGATAGTTGTGTCGATTGGTAAGGCTAACGTAGCAGGTAGTGCAGCTAGAGCGTCGGCCTTAGTATTCTGAGATCGGGACACATGACTAATATAAAAGCCATCAAATGAGCTAGCCATTTTGGTAACTGCATGATAATAAGGTACCAAATCTCCGTGACGGACCTTATATTCACTTTTAACCTGATTAATGATCAGTTTTGAATCACCATAGGCTTCAAAATAGTGTACCCCATTTCATGAGCGAGCTGAAGGCAATGAGTAAAGTATTGTATTCTGCCACATTGTTGGAACATGATTCCGTCAATGAAAAGCCCTAGGAAGGACATGATTTTGTGGTGAGATAAATACAACCCCCACACCAGTAATAATCTTGCCTTTAGGGCCTATTCGTGATGCTCCATCGAAGAACATCTGTCATACTTCATCCTCTGAAGTTATATTAGATTCAAAAACCTCATCTGAAATATCTTCATGAAGTTTTGAGCTTTCCGGAACCGAATGAGCAGCCAAGAAATCTGCAAGCGCCTGGCCTTTAACCGCCTTCTGAGGGACAAAGAGCATGTCGTACTGAGACAGAAGGAGGGCCCACTGAGCTAATCTAGAATTCAGTGATCCTGATTTCGTCATGAGAAGACGCAAAGGATTCACTCTGGAAATGACATGTATGGTTTGGCCGACCAAATAATGCGGTGTCTTCTGAATAGCAAAGACAAGAGCTAAGCATTCCTTCTCAATAAGGTTATAGCGAGATTCCGCCCCTATCAGAGTCCTGCTCAGATAGTAAATAGCCTATTCATGATCATTATCATGTTTTTGAGCAATCAGAGCACCGAGAGAATGGTCCATAGCTTTCACATAAAGCAGGAAAGGTTTTCCTGATGTGGGAGCCACTAAGACCGAAAGTTTAGTGAGGTACCTTTTGATATCCTCGTAAGCCTCTTGACAGGCTTGATCCCATATAAAAGAGACACCCTTTTCATGAGTCGGGTGAACGGTTGACAACGGCCTGAGAGATTTGCGATGAATCTTCTGATGTAAGCCAGTCTACCTTGCAGGCCCCTAAGTTCTTTGAGATTCTTAGGTGGATGCATGTTCTAAATGGCTTTGACTTTGTCTGGGTCAAGATGAATTCCTTTTGATGTAACAATAAATCCTAGGAGTTTGCCACTCGAAACCCCCAAGAAGGATTTTGTAGGATTCATCTTCAGTCGATGAGCCCGCATTATGTCGAACATCGTTCTCAAGTCACGAAGATGATCATTCTTATCACGGCTTTTGATAGCAATGTCGTCGACATAACATTCTACCGTCTTTCGGAGATGGTCACGGAAAATTATACTCATCACCCGCTGATAAGTTACTCTCCCGTTCTTTAATCCGAAAGGCATCACTGTATAGCAATACACCCCCAACGGTGTCCGGAATGAAGTATGCTTCTCATCCTCTGGATACATCCTAATTTGATTATACCCTGAGAAGCCGTCCATGAAAGATATTCTTTCGAATCCGCTGGTATTGTCAATCATGACATCGGTGATGGGCAATGGGAATTCGTCTTTAGGACAGGCTGTATTGAGATCGTGATAATCAATACAGATTCATATTTTCCCATTCTTCTTGAGAACGGGAACGATGTTAGCAACCCAATATGGATGTTGTTCCTCTCGTATGAAGCCACATGCAATGAGTTTATGGACTTCGTCTTCAATAGCTTCCATAATGTTCGGGTGAAATCAGCGTTGTTGTTGCTTAACTAGCTTGGCATCTGGCTTGATGTTCAGACGATGCATGGTCACTTGTGGATCAAGTTCGGGCATACCATGGTAGTTCCATGCAAAGACATCGATATACTCTCTTACGAGTACTATCAATTCTTCCTTTTTCGTCGGTGATAAGCTTTCGTTTATAAAGATGGGTTTAGGGTGATCTCGACTACCCAAGTTAACCTGGATCACCTTGTCTTCAGTAGGTGGTTCGCTTTGTTCGAATCGCCTTTCCCGTTGGAGATTCAATTGCTGAGCCTATGGTTCATCATCAGTAGCTTCCGCTGGCTCCAATTGGCTACTTGAAGTCATATTAATAGTGAGATTCTCGATCAACGTTCCCACACTGACGTCCGAGTCCCATTCGGACGAAGAGGAAAAGATTGATAGGATTGGTTTGTTATCTTTGGATTGAACCGTTGTAGGCAGTGGAGGTGTAACGTATCCCAACCCCCTACGTATGTTATCATAGTAATTTGCCGGTTTTCCTTTTGGCACAAAATTACGCAGAAAATCACGTCTTCCTTTTCTGAAATTCAGGCCACTCCCACGCTGCAGACTGTATCCCATTTTCCTCATCATATGTTGTAATACCCCGTTCCTGGAATACGTACTTAGCTGCGTATTCAGTTTTTCGGTCGTATTTTTCGATTTACTTTCCGTATTTGACCGATTTCAATTTTAAATATTATTTTCCAATATAATATATTTTATATGATTTTCTGGAATTTTCTAAAAATAAAAGGAATTTCTTCAAAACCGGTGTCGACCAGTGCCGCTGATCGATTCCCGAATTTTTATCTTCCAAACTGTTCAGAATTTCTAGAAGGTTCTTTAGACATTTTATCTGAGAATTCTGTTTATTACTTAAATCCTTTTTCTGAAGATTTTACGAATTTATGGATTTTCCGCCGGAGTCGGTAGAAGACTGATTCCAGTATTTTTAATTTCCAAACAGTTAGGAATTTCAAGAAAGTCCTTTAGACTTTATTTTTTAGAATAATATTTTCTACCTACATTCTTTTTCTGAGGATTTATTGATTTTATGAAAATTCTAACGGAGTCGGTATTTTTCTGGTTCCGGGATTTTTAGTTTTAAAACTGTAAAGTATTTCTTAAAACGGATTTCGCTATTATTCTTCATATAATATTCTTGATTTTTGATATTTATTTCGGGTCGTTCCGAGATACTTGATTTCGGGACGTATCCGGTATTTTCCCGAAAGATTTCCGTATCCACGACTCAATCCCGGGTATCTGTCCTTCCAGTATTTTCACATTCTGATTCCAAGAAAATATCTTCTCCAAAATATCTTCTCATTATAATTTCTTTTCCATTTTTCCTTTTCCTTTATTCTTTTCTTCCTCCCTAAGCTTCCATTTTCATCCACACATTTTTCCACCAATCTCCACCACACAATTCTCCACCTCACCCCTCACATGGCAAGCCCCTATTGGCCAAGGAGAACACCTCATCCTCCCCACTTTGCAATTAAGTCCCTCTCTTTTATTTAATTGCAACTCCCTTTACAAAATCCAAATCCTATATATACATTTCCTTTTCATTTCAATCCTTTTCTTTTCATTTCTCTTCACCATAAGCCAAACCCTAGCTTTCACCACCTCCATCTCCTTCATCTCCACCAAGGCAACCACCACCACTCCTCCAACCTAGCTTCATCTTCTTCTTCCTTCATCACCATGGAAACAACCACAAGGTCAACAACTCCACCAAAGACTCCACCTTTCTCTTCATCAACAACTTCCATCACTTGGTGCCCTTTGGTGAGTAATTTTCATCACAAGGACTTGATTTATTCTTAAGTGTACTTTAGTATTCATATCATGTTCGTTGATGTCTTCAATCCATGTTTATTTAGCCATCAAACCCAACCCTAGAAAATCTGTTCTGTTTGCTGTTTTCACAATATTAGTCGACTTAACCTAGGACCTAGTCGACTAACCCACTTTGGTTGAAACGTAGCTTTTCTGATTTTCACAGTTTTAGTCGACTAAGCCATTTTACCAGTCGACTAGACCCCCCTAGTCGACTACATTTTGACCCCTAGTCGACTAGTTTTCCTTGAACCAAAAACACCAACTCTCGGCCCTAGTCGACTTATCCTAATTTTATAGTCGACTTAGAACCCCTAGTCGACTACACCCTTGACCCTAGTCGACTCCTGAAACCAACTTAACTCTCTGTATCTCATCTTAGTCGACTTAAGTATCCGTTAGTCGACTTGTAGTTCACTGCTAGTCGACTACCCTTCCAACCCTAGTCGACTAACTTTCCCTGAAACAGAAACCCAAACTCTCTGGAACCCAGTTCTAGTCGACTATACCAGACTGTTAGTCGACTAACTCCACTATTAGTCGACTACTCTTCCATCCTAGTCGACTAACCTTGCCTATCTGTCTTAGTTGATTTCCTTCTTGAATATGAACCTTACCCTCTAGACTCACATCGCATATAGGTATTACTTGACTTGTCTCATGACAAACATCATCTTACCTTCTCTCCTCTTCTCTCTACATATTTATATCACAGGTTGTGGCGCATCCCGAACTTCAGTGGATTCCGGATATTTCGGCGTTTTGGTGATTTGGGCGAGTATTCTTACTCGCTACCTTCTTGTTTCATATTTCTATTTTATGTTTATATGTCTTTCACTACTTTCATACTATGCGTGGCCGACCCTTCGTGGTCGTTGACTTCTGAGTTTCTCCTATGATTGCCATGCTATTATTTCAGACTTGTCAATTGCATGTTTCCTTTTAACACATGTATGCCACCTGACATCTTCTGTGTTATCACCTGACCACTTGACATGCCACTATTTGGCAAGACCTTTATGTGGTACCATGACTTACCCAGACTATCATCTATCTCCTGACTTGACTGGTTACGTGTTACATATCACCACTTATCATGCTATCTCTTGACACCAAGCATGATACACCGATTCTTATAATTATCACGATAATGGGAATGTAGTACCTGATCACGTGCTATGTCTTACATTTCTGATTACATTTATGATTACAGTTCCGACTACATGTATGATTACAGTTATGATCCTACTCATTCCCATAATCAGATAATTATATTAATAAACTATAAAAAGAACAACTTGTATGGGTATGGGAGGAAGTGATGGATGCCGGAATGATACCTTGCTTATAGTGATGGGATATATATTGGCGGTAAGTTATATGTCATTACATTTAGGGGGACTTTGGGCCTCCAAAGCTGGTTCCAGGTATATGGAAACCACTATAAGAGGTGATATCAGTTCTCCATCTACTTCCGTTAACAACCCTCGACTCGCTTATATATGGATGTATGTGTGTTGGGGTGCACACCTGGACACATGCCGAGATATATGAGTCAGACGAGTAATAATAACAATAGATGTCGGTTATGTTTCCTGTTATAGTTTCTGTTATGTGTACCTGTGATGATTCCTGTTATATTTTACTGTTATGACTCCCGTTACACGTGTTATGGACCCCTGATCATTATTGATTCTGTATTCCTGTCACTATCATACGAATTGCAACTCTGATTATATACGCTTGGATATTCGGTGGCATGAGACAAATGGTATATAGATGAGGGTTTCCTTGTTTGGATTATTCCTTCGATGTACTAGTCTCATGGGACCGTGATTTAAGCGTATAAAATCAATCTTGCATATAATCAGCTTTACCCTGGATTTCCTGATTTATGATACTTATGTTGTACTCGTTCATACCTTCTATATTTGTGTTCTAACCCCTGTTTTCTGAACTTGATACCCTTTGTTATATTCATATTGTGTTTACCCTGGCTCGCCACCTGGCATTGTATCATACTCGCCTGGGGAGTTTCACTGACTCCCCTGGATTCTTATGTCCAGGTTTTGGAGCGGGCGGAGTCTTCTTATTGCTGATCAGAGTGCGCAGCGGTAGCGTGGATTTCCAGCTATCTCGTGAGCACTCTATTGTACTGTTCATGTATATATATCTTTTGTACATTTCCTTGTATTCCCGCATTTGCGCATGTTAGTGATATGATATTCATGTAATATTGTAATCACTCTGGTGATAATTCTGTAATTGTATATATGTGTTGGAATGTATAATACACCATTTGCTTCCGTACTCTGATTCTTGTCTGTACTGATGCTTAGCGTATATACGGGAGGGTAGTTCTGACCTACGTATATACGTTGCAGTGACGTCCCCGTATCAGCGGGATCGGGGCGTTACAAGTTGGTATCAGAGCTTAGGCTCTAAACCTCTTCAGTACGTCCAGAAGGCAACTCAACAGTAAAGAGATTTGCAACTGGAATACATGAGTCTTGGTTATACATTCCAACTACAAGTGCAGAATTATCTATTTCTTGACTATCTTTCCTTTGATTCCTAGTCCCTTCCTTTGATTCTTCCCATCCTTTCCCTGTTTTGGTTTTATGAAGCCTTTATTCCAGCCCTTGTCCTCCTTGTATTCAATTTACCCCTTAGCGAAATTGCGAGGACGTAATTTTTTGTAAGGTGGGTAGATTGTAATACCCCGTTCCTGGAATACGTACTTAGCTGCGTATTCAGTTTTTCGGTCGTATTTTTCGATTTACTTTCCGTATTTGACCGATTTCAATTTTAAATATTATTTTCCAATATAATATATTTTATATGATTTTCTGGAATTTTCTAAAAATAAAAGGAATTTCTTCAAAACCGGTGTCGACCAGTGCCGCTGATCGATTCCCGAATTTTTATCTTCCAAACTGTTCAGAATTTCTAGAAGGTTCTTTAGACATTTTATCTGAGAATTCTGTTTATTACTTAAATCCTTTTTCTGAAGATTTTACGAATTTATGGATTTTCCGCCGGAGTCGGTAGAAGACTGATTCCAGTATTTTTAATTTCCAAACAGTTAGGAATTTCAAGAAAGTCCTTTAGACTTTATTTTTTAGAATAATATTTTCTACCTACATTCTTTTTCTGAGGATTTATTGATTTTATGAAAATTCTAACGGAGTCGGTATTTTTCTGGTTCCGGGATTTTTAGTTTTAAAACTGTAAAGTATTTCTTAAAACGGATTTCGCTATTATTCTTCATATAATATTCTTGATTTTTGATATTTATTTCGGGTCGTTCCGAGATACTTGATTTCGGGACGTATCCGGTATTTTCCCGAAAGATTTCCGTATCCACGACTCAATCCCGGGTATCTGTCCTTCCAGTATTTTCACATTCTGATTCCAAGAAAATATCTTCTCCAAAATATCTTCTCATTATAATTTCTTTTCCATTTTTCCTTTTCCTTTATTCTTTTCTTCCTCCCTAAGCTTCCATTTTCATCCACACATTTTTCCACCAATCTCCACCACACAATTCTCCACCTCACCCCTCACATGGCAAGCCCCTATTGGCCAAGGAGAACACCTCATCCTCCCCACTTTGCAATTAAGTCCCTCTCTTTTATTTAATTGCAACTCTCTTTACAAAATCCAAATCCTATATATACATTTCCTTTTCATTTCAATCCTTTTCTTTTCATTTCTCTTCACCATAAGCCAAACCCTAGCTTTCACCACCTCCATCTCCTTCATCTCCACCAAGGCAACCACCACCACTCCTCCAACCTAGCTTCATCTTCTTCTTCCTTCATCACCATGGAAACAACCACAAGGTCAACAACTCCACCAAAGACTCCACCTTTCTCTTCATCAACAACTTCCATCACTTGGTGCCCTTTGGTGAGTAATTTTCATCACAAGGACTTGATTTATTCTTAAGTGTACTTTAGTATTCATATCATGTTCGTTTATGTCTTCAATCCATGTTTATTTAGCCATCAAACCCAACCCTAGAAAATCTGTTCTGTTTGCTGTTTTCACAATATTAGTCGACTTAACCTAGGACCTAGTCGACTAACCCACTTTGGTTGAAACGTAGCTTTTCTGATTTTCACAGTTTTAGTCGACTAAGCCATTTTACCAGTCGACTAGACCCCCCTAGTCGACTACATTTTGACCCCTAGTCGACTAGTTTTCCTTGAACCAAAAACACCAACTCTCGGCCCTAGTCGACTTATCCTAATTTTATAGTCGACTTAGAACCCCTAGTCGACTACACCCTTGACCCTAGTCGACTCCTGAAACCAACTTAACTCTCTGTATCTCATCTTAGTCGACTTAAGTATCCGTTAGTCGACTTGTAGTTCACTGCTAGTCGACTACCCTTCCAACCCTAGTCGACTAACTTTCCCTGAAACAGAAACCCAAACTCTCTGGAACCCAGTTCTAGTCGACTATACCAGACTGTTAGTCGACTAACTCCACTATTAGTCGACTACTCTTCCATCCTAGTCGACTAACCTTGCCTATCTGTCTTAGTTGATTTCCTTCTTGAATATGAACCTTACCCTCTAGACTCACATCGCATATAGGTATTACTTGACTTGTCTCATGACAAACATCATCTTACCTTCTCTCCTCTTCTCTCTACATATTTATATCACAGGTTGTGGCGCATCCCGAACTTCAGTGGATTCCGGATATTTCGGCGTTTTGGTGATTTGGGCGAGTATTCTTACTCGCTACCTTCTTGTTTCATATTTCTATTTTATGTTTATATGTCTTTCACTACTTTCATACTATGCGTGGCCGACCCTTCGTGGTCGTTGACTTCTGAGTTTCTCCTATGATTGCCATGCTATTATTTCAGACTTGTCAATTGCATGTTTCCTTTTAACACATGTATGCCACCTGACATCTTCTGTGTTATCACCTGACCACTTGACATGCCACTATTTGGCAAGACCTTTATGTGGTACCATGACTTACCCAGACTATCATCTATCTCCTGACTTGACTGGTTACGTGTTACATATCACCACTTATCATGCTATCTCTTGACACCAAGCATGATACACCGATTCTTATAATTATCACGATAATGGGAATGTAGTACCTGATCACGTGCTATGTCTTACATTTCTGATTACATTTATGATTACAGTTCCGACTACATGTATGATTACAGTTATGATCCTACTCATTCCCATAATCAGATAATTATATTAATAAACTATAAAAAGAACAACTTGTATGGGTATGGGAGGAAGTGATGGATGCCGGAATGATACCTTGCTTATAGTGATGGGATATATATTGGCGGTAAATTATATGTCATTACATTTAGGGGGACTTTGGGCCTCCAAAGCTGGTTCCAGGTGTATGGAAACCACTATAAGAGGTGATATCAGTTCTCCATCTACTTCCGTTAACAACCCTCGACTCGCTTATATATGGATGTATGTGTGTTGGGGTGCACACCTGGACACATGCCGAGATATATGAGTCAGACGAGTAATAATAACAATAGATGTCGGTTATGTTTCCTGTTATAGTTTCTGTTATGTGTACCTGTGATGATTCCTGTTATATTTTACTGTTATGACTCCCGTTACACGTGTTATGGACCCCTGATCATTATTGATTCTGTATTCCTGTCACTATCATACGAATTGCAACTCTGATTATATACGCTTGGATATTCGGTGGCATGAGACAAATGGTATATAGATGAGGGTTTCCTTGTTTGGATTATTCCTTCGATGTACTAGTCTCATGGGACCGTGATTTAAGCGTATAAAATCAATCTTGCATATAATCAGCTTTACCCTGGATTTCCTGATTTATGATACTTATGTTGTACTCGTTCATACCTTCTATATTTGTGTTCTAACCCCTGTTTTCTGAACTTGATACCCTTTGTTATATTCATATTGTGTTTACCCTGGCTCGCCACCTGGCATTGTATCATACTCGCCTGGGGAGTTTCACTGACTCCCCTGGATTCTTATGTCCAGGTTTTGGAGCGGGCGGAGTCTTCTTATTGCTGATCAGAGTGCGCAGCGGTAGCGTGGATTTCCAGCTATCTCGTGAGCACTCTATTGTACTGTTCATGTATATATATCTTTTGTACATTTCCTTGTATTCCCGCATTTGCGCATGTTAGTGATATGATATTCATGTAATATTGTAATCACTCTGGTGATAATTCTGTAATTGTATATATGTGTTGGAATGTATAATACACCATTTGCTTCCGTACTCTGATTCTTGTCTGTACTGATGCTTAGCGTATATACGGGAGGGTAGTTCTGACCTACGTATATACGTTGCAGTGACGTCCCCGTATCAGCGGGATCGGGGCGTTACATATGTTGTGCTGATCGTGTATAATGAAAAAATTGCGGGGTCTGTGAGTTTGAACTCGAATATGTGGCCGTAGACCCTTGAAGTTAGGCTCTACCGAATATTATTGGTGATTGACCCTCTTTGGACGGGGGACCACTAAAACGGATCCTTCTATACATTCCACAGATGTACTTGACGTACCTGGTTTATGCAACGGCATGTATAGAGAGCTGTTCGTAACATATTCAAACAGTTCGAAACTTGTAGGATAATCAATGGAAATATTGTCATTAATTACCCACTCGTCATCATCCTCAGAAAGAGTATTACATTGAGGATTATTGAAACAAGATATAATTGGTTCGCTGACCAATGTGGCTGGCAAGTCACCTTCAGACTCTGAATCCGCTTCATTGCCACTATCATCATTGTCAGGCAATGAATCTTTTGACGTTTCACTGACTTCCTGATATAGGAGAGCATCAGTAAAGTAGTTTTCCACCCCTTTGAATGGTTGCTTCTCGGCGAAGATAATTCGTACTGTTGCATCATCTTCAACATATTTGAAGCACTGGTGCAGAGTGGAGGGAACAATCCAATTAGCGTGGATCCAAGGTCGCCCTAGTAACAAGTTGTATGACGTGTCAGCGTCAATGACGTAGCACGTCACTTCTGATTTCAGGCTCCCGATTCGGCAATGGAGTTGAATCTTTTCAAGTGGATGACTACTCCCTGCATTAAAATCGTATATTGTTGTAGTGGTTGCAGATAACCGATATAATGGTATGCCAAGGAAGTAGATGAGCCTTTTGGGTATAATGCTGAGTGCAGACCCTGGATCAACCTGTACCCTTTCAATGCATGTTGAACCGATGTACCCGGTGTAGTACAAAGGTCGATCGTGCTTATTATCCTTGAGAAGCATATCCTCAGTTGTGAAAGTACTAGCAAGTACTTTTGATTGTACATGATGGCATTTAGAGCAAGAGGACTGAGTGTCACCCCTAGGGATTTCTGGCATATGTGTCAAAAATGATTCCGAGTTAACCAGTGCATCCCTAAGTGCTTCTCTTGTCTCTTTCGAGAGACAAAGGAGCTTGTATATGGTGATACGAGCTGGGATATTAGCCAGCTGGGTCAATATGTCAAAGCGAAAAGGCATGTTAAGCCCTGGGCTTGAAGGCTTTTTCAGGACATGGTCAAACCGAACTTCTTTCTGCTTCTCTTTTCCCGTTGTTGGGAGCGGAGCCGGTGTGGGTATTTGTACTGACGTCGTATGCTTTTGTGTCTCATCAGTAACTTTCTCATACTGTTTTAAGTATGATTTTTCGGATCGAGTACCTGTCGGCTGAGGTACATCAGCCTGCGCTGTGCTAGCGTGCTTTTCCCCTTCAGAATCGCTAAGAGAAGCTGATGTGAGATTGCCATCATCCGGCAAGATAGAGATAACATTGTAAGGTTTGCCTTTTGACTTGGATTTTTTCGAATCCCATTGTTTGTTTTGGGCAAGGTCTGGGTGTATCCACATGATTTCCCATGTTTCGAATGTCAAGGGAACAAGACCCTTAATCTCTTGAGTTTTAGCTGAAGGATGCTTTACTTCTAACCATATTTTAGGGATTGGGAAGGTCCCATCAGGTACTATGACTTTTGGGGTTTTGCCGAACTCGAGGATCACCATGTTTGCAGTGACTTTCTTTTGTTCTGATTTCAGAGTCAGAACTCCGACGTCGACTAAAGCTTGAATTTTGTCCTTGAGGACAAAGCACTTATCAGTAGGATGATGAACCATTCTATGAAAGACGCAATAGTTAGGATCGTTCGTTCGTCCCACTTCATTAGGGCGCCGAGCATCCGACAATTTCAATTTATTCCCTTTGTGGAGTAAATGGAATATTGCGACCACCTGCTCGTCTTTGAAAGAGTACTGTTTCGGAGGAAACTTAGACTCCTGATTATTGAAGCAGCTCTTCTTGGCCTTCGAATGAAGGTCTCCTGACAATTCAACGGGACATAGTCTCTTTCCCTTTGGCTTAGGAAGACTGCGCTATGTCGCTGCGCCCCTTATTATTCAAACCCCATTTACCTTTAGGGGTAGATGGTTCGAACTTCTTAGCCGACTTTTTGGCTATCTCAGCTTGTTCGACTAGTTCTTTTCAGGTATGGGCTTTGACAGCCCCCATACGAATCTCTACTTGGTCCAGGAAGTTATGCATGCATGTCGCAAGAGTATGGGTAATGGCATCCCTGCTGGGCACATCAGAGACAAGTTTTTGAACCGCTCAATATAGTCATGGATAGATTCGCCCTTCCTCTGTACGGTAGAGAGGAGTTTGTCCATGGTTACCTCAGTGTCATCCTCGTAAAAATGAGAAAGAAATCGAGTTTCTAAGTCGATCCAAGAATTGATAGAGCCCTAAGGAAGGCTTCGGAACCAGTCGAATGCTACCCTCTTCAGGGTGCCGATGAACAATCTGGCCATAATAGTATCGTTATCTATAACGTTACCAGTCTGAGACCGGAGTAGTAGATATGCTGGTTTGGCGAGCTCTTACCATCATACGTATGTAATGTTGGTTGCTTGAACTTTGGCGGGTATGATACTGAATCCCATTCCAAGGGGTACGGACGGACTGCCCCTACTTTCTTTAGTTCATCCCTCTGGGCTAGGACGCGATATGAGCTTGGATGCCTTTAAGAACTTCAACATCCATAGAAGAACTTTCCTTTGACTTCTCAGTCTTGGGTTGTTCATCGTTATGATGTTCTTCCCCATTATGATTACTTCCGGTATCATTGTTTCTCCGGTTAGTGAGGAGTTGGGTGAGCATCTGTTGAATGTTATCCAAAGCTTCTTGCTGAGCCTTGGAGGTTTGCTCCTGAGCTTCCAACCGCCGACGGTGGTCATCATTACCGTTATCAGCCATATGCACCGACACTCTATATGTTCGTACCGAGCTGATTGTTGCCGAAGAGGCATACCCACTGTCTTCGTCCTCCTCATCAGACCATTGGAATAATCCTCTCATTGGTTCTGGTGAGGTTACTGTAGTTGAGGAGGATGGCTTCTCATAACCGTATGGTATTGCAAACCTAGATCTGGTGACACCTTCTTCGTGCACCAAGACTTGGCCTAAGCCCGGGCTATAGTTCGGATCTGGAGAACTGAAGGGACGAGAATTAGCACTACGCGGCGCTCGTCTGCCCCTACGCGGTTCTCGTCCCCTTCCAATCATATTGACGGATGCAGAGGGCAGATCTGCTAGATCTCACGATATACTCCTTTTGCGATGCTTCACAGGAGCTTGCATCGATAGTCGATCAAAAATTGACTGTCGTTTGGAGGGGTGGCGGGGATTGGTCCTAGCCGGCAATGGACTGAGTGGACCGTCACCAACTGACATCCTGCTTGTTGACAACAGGAGAGAGAAGTTTGGAGTAATTCTGACTTTCGTTGGCTTGCTAAGAACTCTCGCAAGTCGGATCCAGCCAAGCTTAAGTGACTCAGCGCAGAGACTCGGGTAGATCGCACATTGATGTGTTCAGGTAATTTTGACACCATCTTCTTGCTCATAACTCTGTGAGGGGTAGGCTCGGTATCCGCAAGCTTTGAAAGCGAAACACAGGATGATGCCTCGTTCTTCGCATCACCGCAGAGGTGATTGGCACTAGACAGTGCTTTAGTTCTAGCTTCGCGGTTAAGAACTTTGGGAGCACCCTCAGGTGCTGAAGCTGCATAAGTACCACTATCAGCACCCAGGGACGATCCCTTAGCTCCGCTGCGAAGAGCGAACTTAACGCTTGAGGAGTCGGAGAGCGAAGCACGCTGTGGTGCTTTGTTCTCCAACTTGTTGCGAAGGTGGTTGCACTGCTAAGTGTTTTAGTTTCAACCTGGCGGCTGGGAACTTCGCGCGTACCCTGGGGTACTGGCACTGTGCTTATCACGCCATCTGCAACTTCGCTCGTGAGAATGAGGTTGGCGCGAGGAGTTACTCTCCTGGATTGGGCGAAGGCATAGTTGCCGTCTTAGCCTTGCGGCTAATAGCCTCGACGAAGCAGGCAGGCATTTTGTCTTTATCTTCGTGTGATAGGCGAGCATGTGGTGTAGCTGCGCCTGAAGCTTCACAGGGAGCTTTCTGTTTTAGCCTCCACATCTGCTTTGGAAGAGGAGATTTAGGTTCGCAGGGAACCTGGCTAGCCTCGCGCGAGGCTGAGAGGAGTTGGGAGGATGCTCATTCTGGTTTCTGCTCCGAAACCTTGGCCATCGAGACCTTCCTATGCTTCTGTGTGTAGAGCACTGGACTACCTTCAGAGAGTAGCTCTTCGAATTTTCCTTGGTCGAAATGAACGATCAAATTTTCGAAAGTAACGGCTCAGGATTCTGACCTTCGCATTGCGACACTGTCTCCTTGTTTCGCCAGAAGACTTTTATCCCCAGCGGAGTCGTCATCTTGTTTTTCATTAATTTTACAAAGGGAAAAACTTACAAAAGAGATCGAGGAGCTAAATTACAAGTAATTGAAAAGAAAATTACAGGTAGATCTCCTCTGAGAATTCTGGAAAAATGTGCCGGTAGGAATCTGATCAACGCGCGATCACTTTATCCCTTTGACGATGCGATCGGTCAGATGATCGAATGCTACTGCTTGGGAATTCCTTCTCGCCTAGTTCCGAAATTTCCTTGAGAGGAAGGAAGATCTTAGGGTATTAGCACCCTGAATTTATCCTTGTAGGATTAGAGAAGTAATTCTCTGAATTCTTGAAAGCGAGAGAGTAGATCTCTTATTGGCTTAAGCTTTGAAGCCACTAAAAAAGCTTATGCTTTTCAAAGCCTCTTGGACTTGAATCTTTTCAAGACCCTGAGCTTAGCCTTGGAAGCGAGAGAGTAGATCTCTAATCTCCTCTCTATCCTTGCCCGTCTCTCCTCCCCCCTCTTGTGTGCCTCTGGTAGGATATTTATAGGGAGAACAGGGGTATAATCGCCCTGAAAATCTGGAAACAGATTGAGTCAATCTGTTTTGTATCTGAAAAGTAGCCTCGCCGCGAGGGTAGAATCAGCTTCTGCGAAGCTAGGAATAGCATATAGCGCTAATCCCTTGATTCGCTCCACTAAATGAGAGATATTCCCTTGATCCTCTCTAGTTAATTGAGAGATCTCCCCTGATCTTCTCACCTGATTGGGAGAGTCAAAAGATCATGGTAAGCAACTGCCAAATTTGATTTCAATCAACATGATCTTATCTGGAGATTTGATTGGTCAAAAGGTGACAATAAAAAGACCCGCAGTGGGCCTTATTCAATAAGCTCGTAGCGGAGCTAAGGGAAGCTTCTGGCGAAGCTAGGAGTAAACTCTCAGCGAAGCTATAGAGTAGCTTGCTTTTCTCGCATGGCTCCGTAGAGCGTCTAGCGAAGCTGTTAGCTAGCTTTCTGTGAAGTTATGGAAAACCCTAGGGCTAAGCTATAAGTTAGCCCATGGCAGAGCTATGATGAATTCTTGCAAAGCTAAGCAAGATTGCTTATCTCTTGCGCTCATGTGAGACTAAGTATTGAGCTAACTTAGTGTCTCTAGGCCTGTTCAGGTCTTCTTCAAAGCAACTTTGACTTACTATCTGCTTTACTGGATTAGTAATGTCCATGTTGCTGCCTTGCCTCTGGTCATCAGCTTGTCTTCGACTTATCTTTTGTAGATGTCAATAAATTAAACGTTGTTCATACCGGCTGAAGATGAATGGGATCTCTGTCTATTTCGAGTGTCAACACTTGGCGCAACGGAAGCGTGGTGGATCAGTGGTAGATCGTTCGTAGCTGTTTTCTTCCAACCCCGTCTTGATAGCCTCTCGAGATTCCCTTTGTGCTCGTGAGCATCCATCAGCTTTTGTACTGTATGTATCTTCTTGTAAATCATACTTTTGCACCTCTGGTGATGTAATATTCTTATAATATTGGATCACACTCTGTGATAATAGTGTACTTGTATTGTTTTATTGGAATGTATATATTACTACTGCGTATTCATACTCTGATTCTTACCTGTACTGATACTTAGCGTACATATATGAGAGTATTTTTCTGCCTTGTGTATGTTCGTCACAGTAACGTCTCTATACCCGTGGGATTGGGGCATTACAGAATCGAGCCCCGAGGCCGACGAGGAAGTGGAAAGGCGTGGGTGTAGACAAAATGCAGGGTGAGATAGGATCTATGATCTCGAGGAGGAGGTGGCTTTTTGGAGTGATGTCCCTGGTGATATGCGCGGCTACATGAGCGCGAGCCAATGCATGCTCGTTGGTGGCGTGACGATGTCGATTAGTAAAAAAAAAAAAAAGGAGATGATTTTTCATGATAGATTTTTTTAGAGATATGAGTCTGACCATGTTAAATCAGTTAAAGAAACTGAGAATTGTGTGTGTATTATTGATAAAGGCAATGCCCGAATATACGGACATTATAATCGCATAATGAGAAAAACCTCTATTACTCATACGATATAGTATATATATAATCTAATCCTAATACCATTATTTTAAGACTTACAGAGTGATAAGTTAGACTTTGGACTTAGAATTTCTGACTTTCTTAGGACACCACTCAGGTTGATGACAACTGATATACAATAGATGATTTTTCGTATTCAATTGGCAAAGCATCATGTTCCTTAGATATTGGTGAATATATTCTTACAAAAAAAGACCTTAGCTCATGATACAAGAAGTTAAAACCTTTATACACTCAATTTAATTATTTTAGGAATCAAATATCCTATGCCATTAAACCAAATAACTCACTATATCTGACTACTTATACTGTGCCCACTCAATGTACCAACAAGGATGCTCATTGGTCATCTTTAGTTCAATTTTATTTTCTAGCCACTCTTAATAAAAATAATACAAATCAGCCTAAACAAAAAAGGGATCTTTGAGTTTTCCTTTTTTTGTGTTGAAGCACTTGCATGATGCCTAATGTAATAAAATAGCCCCCCACGCGCAAGAGAAGCACCATAAAATTATTCCACATATTTTTATTATTATTATTTTGGAGGTAAAAAAAAAAATATCCCATTTATAGTGGCGTGAAAAATTAGGTGTGGGTTGTTACCTTTTAAATTTTGTGAAAAAGACAGCTATCCGATCTTGATCCTGCGGTCAGCATTCGTCCAAATTACTAAAAGACAGTTATCCGACAAAAAAGGATCTAATAACATCGACGACTTAATTTACACCGTTGATCGAAAAGATAGTCCTAGACGAACGGTCGAGATTTTTTAGCCACACGATAGAAAGAAAATATCATCCAATACAATTAAGAAACTTGGGAGTTGGAAACTGAGACTCTCGATTTTTTCTCCCCCGCAGGTTAGGGCTCTTTCTTCTTTCAATTCGATCTCGAATTTTGTCATCATTGTTTTTATTTTTCCCCTCAATTTTATTTTAAGATCCAGTTACCGTTTTGTGAATGAGTGCCGCTGATGGAATGGAGACTAATTTGCATTCTTTTTGGTCTTGATTTGTAGAATTTGGGTTATGAACTGAAAGGATCTTTTAATTGATTTTTTTATACTCGTGGCTGAATTTGCAAATGTTTGATGCATCGATGTTCATATTGAGTTGAGGAGAGAGGGGCTTGAGTTTTGGTAGTGATTTGAAACAAGGCCTGATTCGATCAATGGGAATACAATGTTATAAACATGTAGAATTGGAAGAATTATTGTGGAGAACGGAGAGAGATTCAAAGCAATATAGGAGGAACTGAGATTGACAAGTGAAGCTTGATCTATTAGGGTGTAATCGACAGAAAGATTGTTTCTTGGAGAGAAGATGAGATAAAATACATTTTTTTTTTTCTTTCAAACATTGCATTATTATACCAAACGATCTGAATCAGAATCCATTTATTTAATATATGAATACATGTATAGTCGTTGACTTGTATGTATGTAGTTTACACTTCCCATTTAGAATCACACTTGCAGTATCATTGATTGATTACGGAACTAGCTCATTTGATTTTGTATATTTTTCTTTTTCTTTCTTAATGGAGTAAAGGAATAAAAACTTTTTGCAACCGTTTCCTCTCTTACCTGCTATTCCAACACTGTTATATCTCAATAACACTGGCACGACAATGAGAGAAATATTTAGAGGACACCTGTGTTTATATCTGTGTCTGCACCATTCTGCATCTGTGCACTATTTGGACACTATTTCTGATTCTGAAATGCATCTAAATGAAAACTGAAACATACATATTATCCCATCTAAGAAGATGGAATAATTATATTCATCTTCACGGCTGTAAGCAAATTTTTTTGGAGGTATGTTGCGGAGGTTAGTTCTGACTTATTTGCTTTCTTAAAATCTGTAATAATGTCACCACTCTTTTTTGCACCACAAATGTGGAAATAAGTGTCTGTGGGCTTTTGTTTTAGCTCACAGGACTATCAAATGTGGTGCTGCCACAAACTAACCCATGAAATCTCACATCAAATGGCTCAGTACATGATATCTTCTTTTTAGCTTAATTTCAGCAACTTGTTTATTGCCGATCATTATGTTTTTGCTAACAAAGGGGATCATTATCATCCATTTATTCTTTATTGATTAAGATGTATTGTCATCTGGGATGTAAAGTAGAGAAATTTTTTTTTAGCTATTGTAGTAATAGTATTTATGTCACAACTTACAAATAATATTAACAGAGCACTCCAAGAGAGTTGGATGAAATAGTCATTCTTTGCCTGCACTTATAACATAACTATTTGCCCATAGGGGTTTGTATTGCACGCTGTTTTAGAAAGTATGGTGCAGAAATGTAGCCTAGACTGTTGGACCTCTTGTGCATTCGATACTTATTGGGCTTGAGTTTTGTCTCCTCTTAATAATTTCTTTTGGTACAAAATTTCAATGAGGGAACACTGCATTTAGTTCTTTTGAAGAAACCTATTATATAAATGGGAGTGAACTTAAAGCTATTGCATATTCATTTCACCATATGCTGACTTTGGGGGTTTCTCTACTTGAACTGCCTAGCTGCATATAAACATGTTGACTTTTTTGTATGTTCATGTTGTGGTTGATGGTGTCATCTTGATCAGGTAGCCTGGATCAAGATGTCCGAGAATGGATTTGACAATGGGGACAAGGCTCCTTTAAATCACAGCCTTTCAGATGAAGATACTCCCTTGGTAAGCCTTTGTGACAGTTACTATCAAGCAAGCGAGGTTTATTATTGATTATAATTTGCTGTACGCATGTGATAAGATATTTGCACAATCTTGGATGTCACTGACACATGTTTACATATACTTTGTTGAAGATTGCAGAGTTCAAAGCCAAATGAAACTTTGAATGTCAGTCATCCCTATTGCTTCTGTCCAAGCCAAAGAAAATATGCTAACTTGTTCATTTACTCTATCTATAATTTCATCAAGTTTCTAGTGGATTTAATCTAATTCATGTAATCATCTATTCACTTATGCACATTCAAGTGCAAGTAAGCGTGTGTGTGTGTGTGTGTGTGTGTGGTGTGTGTGTGTGTGTGTGAATACGGGATATGTGCTACAACAACTATAAATTTATATGTGCTTATGAGAAAGAGCTCTAACTCATAAATTTTTCACAAAATGTGATAGGGTATCACAAACCTATGTTTTGGGGGTGCAAAAAAGGGTGGGCTCAAGCATATTGGATAGAGAGGTACACACGCTAGAGATAGAATTATGACTTAGGCCTTGGGAGAGCTTTACTTGATTTTCCTTAGTGACTTACCTGTAGATCCCAAAAAACCTATTGACTTTGACTTGATTTAATGAGGTATCTTTGAGGGAGATTGAGATAGAGTGACAATAGAATACCATATTCCAAAAAGTATGTGGAACATCTCATGTAGTGATGTCATGCTAAATATCCGCCACCCATTCTATTCTTTTTCCTTCTTTCATGGGTTACATGTAATGCATGAATGCAAGGTATCTTGTTTTTTATAAATGATAAGTTGTTCTCTACAATTTGGATCTGATTTATATTCTTCAGATTGTGTGCAGGGAATTCTCTATATTAATAAAGCTAAGCTATCTATCCTTGCCATAGTCGATATACTTTAACTTGGGCAAAAACTATATATGCTCAATAGGGAGCTATAAATGCATAAACAACAAACTGTTATGCATTTTGGTATGATTGTGGTTGAGGTTTTGCAAACTAAGTAAAAGCGACTCTCGGGCATTTCATGAGACACTACTACGTACAAGATTATAGCAAACACATAGAAAGAAACACAAGAGGCACAAGGTTGTAGGTGGCCTTGTTTTAAATATCGGCCGAGTCGGGGAGATATCAGCCGATATCTTTTTTTTGCCTTTTGCTGATACTATATGGCAAAATCGTTTGTCCGTATCGATTACAACAAAAAATGACCGATATTTGAAATATCAGCCGATAAATCGCCCGATATGAGTCGGTGCAAAATCAGCCGATATGAATTTATTTTGATTAAGTTCATTTTATGAACCCATCAGTATTGAACCCAAACCCGATCCATCACCCGACTATATAAGTGTTTGCATCGTTAGGGCTCGATAACTATATAAGTGTTGTTTGCATGTTAGGGCTCGATTTTTATCGAGCCCTAAATTTCTCCTTCGTGAATTGACGACGATGACACTTGATTTTCAGGTAAGTAAATTATACAACTTCTAATCTTATATATTTTTTAATTCCATAAATAACTTATTTATTGCACGACCCACAACTGCGTGCAAATGTATATTTTTTTACCGTCTTTGCATGATGTATATTACATAATTTTTTTGTAGATGAAATCTATGACACTAAACCAACTTTTATTTATTAATATTTCATTATATATAATGTCCAATATGAATGCCCGATATGCGCGCGTATCTCTGGTATTTCCCCCGATATCCGATATCTGATATGAAAAATCTCCATCCACATACAATCCCGGAATCGATATTTAGAAACCTGGTAGGTGGTTCAACCAAACCTGACCTATGTCTGTGAAGAGAGATTCTAGAAAGATATACTATAATTATGGAGCACAAGAGAGCAATTAACACATCCAACCCTCTTTTTTGATAGAAGAATAAAATTGATAACTTGATTCACCATCTATGAAACATATTGATGAAGAGAATTCTTTCATTGATGAGAAACTCTCACCCATTGATGCCGAGCACCTTGACTTAATCTTCAAAGTTATTCATGGCTTTCTCCAATATTGTAAAAATACTATGTTTTATAACACATAATACAATCAAATTATACGTCACATAATTGAATTGTGCGGAACATATACATAAATAGATCTTTTAATATCTATATATATTTTTCTAAATGTTAAAATTTCCAAAGAGAGGTGTTGGAATATTAATATATTATCCTCAAGTCTCACCTAAACTTCTGATTTAGTGTAGTGACATAGACTTTAATATGATATCAAAGTAGCCTAGGTTCAATTCTCACATGGCGCACATTTAAAAAAGTGGAGTTAGAAAAAATACCACTGAGCAAAAACTCGTGTTTTTGCCATATAAAGGGTGCTCGAGCTGAAGGGACGTGTTAGAATATAAACTATATTATCCTCAACTCTCACCACAACTTGGAGTTTTAATATAATGCAGAGACTTAATAAGAGGAAGAATGAAAAGTATGGACAATTTCTAAAAAAATGCAAGAATCTAGAAGATTATTCTATGGACAATATGTGGCATATTATGTAATTACTGAAAATAAAAAATGGGTTAAAAAGAAGAAGGGTATCTACCCCTAAAGATTCCATATTTCTAAAATTACTCTCACCGTCAGTTAAAGATAATCAAAAGCGTATATATTCTAATTAATGTTCTGTTGTGAAATTGTGAAATCCCTATAATATCCTATAAACTATATCCTTTCTCAAATCTATGACCCTGAAAGTTATTAACGGATCGGGTCACACGAAATCGACCCAATCCAATTCGCTTCCAACCCAGCAATAGTGGCAATGATTCAGTGCCAAAAATCCAGGCAAATCCTTAATGGGTCAGTCCCAATTACAAGATCTTGCACTTTTTCAATAGACACCCATCAATCTCCATTGCTTCCACCTCCGTTTCCTTGAATCAATCT